>RJWJ010010159.1:0-47742 GCA_004363605.1 Indri indri | reverse complement strand
TTCTTTCTCTCTTTCTTTCTTTCTTTTTTTTTTTTTTTTTAAGAGACAAGGTCTGGGCCAGGCCCGGTGGCTCACGCCTGTAATCCTAGCACTCTGGGAGGCCGAGGCGGGCGGATTGTTTGAGCTCAGGAGTTCAAAACCAGCCTGAGCAAGAGCGAGACCCCGTCTTTACTAAAAAATAGAAAGAAATTAATCGGACAACTAAAAATATATAGAAAAAATTAGCCGGGCATGGTGGCGCATGCCTGTAGTCCCAGCTACTCGGGAGGCTGAGGCAGAAGGATCGCTTGAGCCCAGGAGTTTGAGGTTGCTGTGAGTTAGGCTGATGCCACGGCACTCTAGCCAGGGCAAAAGAGTGAGACTCTGTCTCAAAAAAAAAAAAAAAAGAGACAAGGTCTGGCTATATTCCCCAGGCTGGCCTCTAACTCCTGGGCTCAGGTGAATGAGGAGCTGGGACTACAGGTGTGTACCACCGTGCTCAGCTATGAGAAAATTTTTAAATTACATGTGTGGCTTACATTATATATTTCTCTTAGCACTGGCTAGAGTTTTATGTCTATTACCCAAATTAATTCTCAAATACAATTCCTTCTAGGTCTTATAATTTTAAGGGAGAGAAGACAGAAGGAAAAAATATTGTGTGCCAGACACTGTACTAGTTGCTTTACATTTATCTCACTTAACCAATGTAGCTGATGAAGAAACAAAGGCTGAGAAAATAAGCACCCGTCTAAGGTCACAGAGGTAGTCAGTGACACAGCTGGTCTAATTCTATTCCTTTTCCTACACTGCAGTAGGAAAAAGAGTTGAACAAAGAGAAGGAAGGGCTAAGAACCTAATCAACATATCCTCAGCACTGACACAAAGCCCTTTCATCCATCTCTCCATCCAACCCCTCCTTTCTGCAGTGTTAGCCCAAGGATTATGTGGTTGTAGCTTAACTTACCAGGGCCTCTCTTATCCCAGCCACAGATCATGGTGCCCATGGACAGCCCCATGCCTTTGTACTGATACACCATGTTGGCAAGCAGCTTGGAGGCAGCTGCTACTGAGATGCGCTCCTTGTTTCGAAGCTCGTAGATTCGACATTGCCGAGCCAACAGCCGCTCCCAGAAGCTGCAATCCGCTGCACCCCCAGCCATGGTGCCCAGCAGGTAGGGGTTGATCTCTATCACCTTCTTCACCGTCTGGGAGGCAATGTAAGCACCTGCTGTAGCCCTGGAGTCGGCGGCAACTATGACTCCGTGGCGGAACTGTTAAGATCAGATGAAAGCACAAAACAGGCTACAAATCACATCAGACCACAAAAACATTGACATTTCTTTTTGCACCAGTGAAACCCACCACATCTCTTTCTCTGTCCTTTTATACTTCACAGAGTACTTTCCCACGTATTAGTGTCACTTGAGAGTCACCTCAATCCCTTGACATGGGTATAAACAGTACTAAATTTATTTTATAGATGGGGAAACAGGTTCAGTGAGAGCGAATTGCCCAAGATCTAGAGCTAGTTATTGCAGAGCTGGGCCAGGAACCCCCTGGCTTTTAGTACAACCCCAAGTACATACAGTGCTCACCAAGTATTCCTCCCCATGCCACAGAACTTCGGTTACCCTTGCCTAGGGGGCCGCCCAGTGAATAGTTACAACAGCCTTCCCTCTGCCAAGGTTCATTGTTACCGCCTCTCCCCTTTCCCAGCTGGAAGTTCCTGGACAGGAACAACCTGGGGTCACCAAGCTGCCTCGGGTTCTTTCCCCCACTTACACCCATCCCCACCGCCCCGCTCTCCGGCCAGAGCGAGGACCGAGGCCTCCCGGGGAATGAGACAGCGAAACCGCTAGGGTCCGGACGAGGGGAGACTGAGCCTCTGCCTGGGGTTGGTGGCTACGACCACCGCGGACTCCGGTCCGGCTGAGAGGCCAGGAAAGGCGCGGGTGTTTGGACTGCTGGATCCGCACCTTGAAGGCCAAAGTGGTGGTTCCATGAAGCATTTCGATTCCCGGCTCCTCTGGGACACCCCAGCTGGGCGCGACCAGGCTCAGCCCATCACTGGGACGCCCTGGGCCCAGATCCAGCAGATCTGCACGACCCCCGAGTCCGAAAAACCCGCACTGGTTCACCGGTAGCGGCCTCTCCAACACGCTGGCCAGCGCCATGTCTACTGAGGGCAAACGGAACTAACTCCGAGAACACCTAGCAAAGATAGGCCGGGCAACGCCCCGCCCTCACAGCTTCACTTCCTATTAAATCTATGCCAAGGAGGCGTCATTTTGACTCCTGGCAACCACGCCTCCAAAAACAAGAGCCAGACGCAAGGGACCATTTTCACCGAGAGAAAAAAAAAAGGATGGCTTCACTACTCTTAAATTCTAAAAGAATGTAGCTGCCATATTGACTTTTGTCTTGCAAGCAGTACTGGCTCAGATTAACGTCAAATTCATAGGAAGTGATTGGAACCGCCCATGTTGCGTGAGGGAAGTGGGTTCGGCCATCTTTGAGAAGGGCGTGACTGGTTGAAAATCTTTTCTGAACCTTTAGTGGTAAGTTGTCCCCGCCCAGCCTGATATCCAAGCAACATCCAAGTACATCTCTGCTTCCTCAGCACCCTGTTAACGCGCCTGAGGTTGCCATTTTGTTTAAGGGTACCCTCTAAGTTTGGGTAAACTGATGATCTACTCTGAGGCCATTTCCCTACGATATTGTTAAACCGCAGTAATTTGTGGTGAAAAGCTCAACAAACTAAAGTGCTATAGCTTTTGTTAGTTGCCACACCACAACCGTTCTTTAACGAACCAGTTTTTAAGATTCGATATTCATTCTCTTTTCTCCCATCGCCTGGTGGAAATTATAATAAGAAATGAATTGCCTAAAAGGCAGACAGAAGAATAAAGAAGGAAAAATAAAGGACCCAGTTAATCCACAAACTGGATTCTCAATTCAGCACCTGAATAATCGAGTCAATAGTAATTTACCAGCTCAAAGAGTCTGGAGTAGAGTTGAGGCTCCATAAAGATGTACCAAGAGATTCTCTAACTTCAGCTTGCTAAGACGATGCTCTTTATTCAGGAATGTGCTATATTTCATTGCCTCTTCCTCCCTTCTTCATTTTTTAACTCTTTTGGGAACTGTAACAAGTCAGGAAGTGGGCATATGTATGAAATGTTGCCTCCTGGTTTATGGTCCTATGAAGTCAGTGTCTGGCCTTCCTTGTTGGATTCCAGCGGCAACATCTATCGACATCAGAATTACACTTTCCTGAGATGCCCTGCTCAGCCCCTCTTCTCCTTCAGCAGACTCTGCATGGCTGTATTTTTAATGCTGAAATTTGACAACCCTTTCCAAGCCCAATCATCAGAATGTAATGAAGCAGGAGATCTTTATCTGTGTCTCACACTTGGATGGCGTGGAAATGCAGAGTGCCTCTGTTTACTGAGCACGTATGATTTTGCATTCACCCCTGCAATGCAACTAGTCCTCCTTCTGGCTGTTAGTGGTTCTTTCACTCTGCACTAATAGCATTTGTGCCTCCTTAAGGCACTTTCACATTTTACCTGGTTAGAAGAGTACATTTATCTCCTACTGGATTGTGAGCTTTTAAAGACAGGTATTTCTCTACCGTTCATCTCTGTGGCCACTGCATCCTTAATACATGTCTGCCAAATGAACGTGAAAGAATGACAACAACGTTCTTCCAGGCACAGAGGCTTAAAGCCCTGGATCGTCTTTGACACCCCTCTTTTCCTCCACATCCAGTGGGTTGCCAGGTTCTGGTGATTTTTCCTTTGCAATGTTTCTCACATTCTTTTTCATTGCAACTGATACCGCCTTTGGCTTCTCATTTCCTCATAGTTGAATGGCTGAAATATTCTAACTGATTTTCTGGGCCTAAACTATCACCCTAATTCATTACGCACAGCATCAGATTGATTTTCCTGAAGTACCATTTTAATGTTAACACTTACCTGCCTAAAAATTTTCTTTAAAGTTCAAGCTACACAGCATGACATTCAAGGCCTTCCATGACCCATTCCCAACTTTCCTGAATTAGTTCGTTGCTCCAGGATCCCTGCTCATGGAGACCTGACAAAGGAGAAGTACAAAAGATAAGTGCTGTAGTTCAGAGGTTGGGTAGGAGGTCTGTGTATCCGGGGAGGAGGCTGAGGGTCCAGGATGGCTTTGTCAAGGAAGTCTGGATTCATTTCTCTAAATAACACTTGGGTCTCATTGCTCCTCACACCCACAGCCTCTCCTTTCTCAGCTCATGCTTGGGAAGGATTTTCACAATAGGCAGTACTCAAGCGGGACTTTGTGGGATAAGATTCAAATAGGTGAAAGGAAGGTGGCAAATGTGTTAGGAATAGAGTGAAAAGAGGTTGTGATGGATGGATTTGGATTCGACTATAGCAGGCCTTAAATACCACCTCGAGGCCGAAGAGGTAGTTTTGATTTTATCTTGTAGCCCTTCAAGGTTTCTTAGCAAAAGAGACAGAGGATTTGAGTGGTGCCTTAGGAAAACATGTCCATAGGGAGGATGAGATTAGGGTGGGAGACTGGAGTGTGGCCAATTAGGAGGACCTTCAACTGTCCAGACCTGACTTAATAATGGCCCGGCCTAGAGAGGTGGCAGTCTATCTCTATATAAAGTCGAAGACTTAGTCTTTAGAAAGAGGACATATTCTTTTGTCTTCAGTAATATTCCCAGGTGGTCTTACACAAAGGAAGGGAGAAGGACTGGTTGGACCTTAGCATGCCCTTTTTGTTTCTACAGTCCTCTAGTGACATGTTTACACTTGCCCTTGCTACTGAGGTCCCAGGAAACTGTGATGGCACAGCCCCACCCTCATGATGTCTGTAGGATCCAGGCTCTTTCCTTTGTGTGGGGTCTGGTAAGGGCCAGCTGTCAGGGTCCTCCAAGCCCACCCCCTAGACCACCCCTGGTTGGTGTAAGACTTAGACTCAATGTTATGGGGTCAAGGTCAGTTGTTTCTCCTGCCCTGGCACTATTAATATTAATACAAACAGCTCTCTTGCCATTGTAAACTACTGGGCAGAAGAGACATTGGAAGAGAAAGGGCCACTAGATCCTTTCAGCTACATCCTCAGGACTTTAATAAGTCAAAGAAGCTATGCTGCCAGAGAACTGTCACGAAAGCCATCTCTGTATGCAGATAGAGGACATATTTATCCAGAAAGCAGAGGAGAAAGAGTGCTCCAGATTCTAGTTTCCCTCGCTCAGTAATCCGCCTTTCTGGAAGGTATCTGAGCCTCTTTCTGCTTTCCCCCATACAAAACCCTCTTGCCCTTTTCTCTTTGTCCTTGCCTCAATCCATTTTTCTTTCCCATCTTGTCCATAAGTTGAAAGTGTTAGCTGAGCCTCAGAATTTCCTTCTCTCACCCCTCTGAGGGTCTTGCCCCGAGGGTTTGCAGCACTGTCTATTACTGCAGCAGAGCACAAAATTGCTTTACCTCCTCCTCGGCCTGGGCCGGAGCGCCCTCAGGCCAGGGAAGGGCCTCTGCTTTCTTTGAATGCCCAGTGCCCTGCGTAGGAAACACAAGGGAACCCAGCCCTGCTCCTTCCACTGTGCCTGCTTTCCTTTGAGCTGCCCCAGCCCCCACCCCACTCCAGAGAGCTGGAGGATGACAGACAGGAGACTCTCTGGGTGACTCTCAGATGCATCATGGGCGACAGAAAGTGAAGGTCTGACTGATGGGGCAGCGTCTTCCCGGTGCTGGGGACTCCCCTGGCCTCACCCTGTCCCCCCTCAGCAGTCCTCTGAGGAGGAGGGGGCTGCTCCCTCAGCCAATCCCAGGGCCTGGTTTGGGGTTGGCAGAAATGAAGCTTCAGCTCATATGCCATCCTCACTGGTTCTGGCTGCAGCCCAGCTTCTCCATAGCGTCCCTCTCCCCCACCTGACCCCAGCCCACAAATCCCCGCCTTGCTTCTTGCAACCTTTGCTCAGCCGCGGCGATGGCTCTTCAGGATGTGTGCAAGTGGCAGGCGCCTGATACCGAGAGACCATCACCTCACCTGCCCCAGTCTGGTGGCTGGGCTGTGCCCCAGGGCTGTGACCCTCAAGCCTTCCTGCAGACCCATGGCCCCCGGCTGGCCCACGGCACCACCACCCTGGCCTTCCGCTTCCGTCACGGAGTCATAGCTGCGGCCGACACACGTTCGTCCTGTGGCAGCTACGTGGCATGTCCAACCTCATGCAAGGTCATCCCTGTGCACTGGCACCTCCTGGGTACCACCTCTGGCACCTCCGCCGACTGTGCCACATGGTATCGGGTGCTACAGCGGGAGCTTCGGCTTCGGGCACTGAGGGAGGGTCAGCTACCCAGCGTGGCCAGTGCTGCCAAGCTCCTGTCAGCCATGATGTCCCGCTACCGGGGGCTGGATCTGTGTGTGGCCACTGCCCTGTGTGGCTGGGACTGCTCTGGTCCTGCCCTCTTCTATGTCTACAGTGATGGCACCCGCCTGCAGGGGAACATCTTCTCAGTGGGCTCTGGATCTCTCTATGCCTATGGTGTGCTAGACCGTGGCTACCGCTATGACATGACCACCCAGGAAGCCTACGCCCTGGCTCGATGCGCTGTGGCCCATGCCACCCACCGAGATGCCTATTCAGGGGGTTCTGTAGACCTTTTCCATGTGCGGGAGAGTGGATGGGAGTATGTGTCACGCAATGATGCCTGTGTGCTGTACACAGAGCTGCAGAAGCTCCGGGAGCTGGAGTCAGAGCCAGAGGAGGAGGCCAGCCAGGCCTACCCTGAGCCTGCCACTACCCACAGAGCTGGGGAAGATGGAGAACTCTCTGCCGGAGACAGGGAGGTGACACCAGGAGACTCCAGGATGCCAGCAGGGACTGAGACACCGTGAGAAGCGGCAGGACTTGAGGAGATGCAGGCCCAGGGAGTGGGTGGGAGAGGGACAGCAGGGGTGGGCCCCGCTGGGAGCAGCCTCACAGCACCTGTCTCCAGCCCTGATGAGTTGCCAGCTTCATTTGTTCCAAGTCTCCATCCTTTCTGCCTCCCAGAGCTATTGATGGCTCTTTGTTGACACCCGATGGGTTGGGCCAGCCTCCTTCTGGGCACCACGTCCGTCTTCCAGCAAACACTTGCAGTGTGCCTGCTGCATGCCAGATGCCGTGCTAGGTGCTAGACCCTCTTTCCTTGCCATCTTCTTTTCTGCTTTTTGCCATCCCATCCCCAGTCTCTCTTAGTTTGGGGCCTTTATGGCAGTGTCGCTTTCTCCTGGTGGCTTTCTCACGTTGGTGAGGTGGGGCGGCGGGGAGGGGGGCGGCCCCTCTCAGAATGAGGAGGGGATGGTGGCCCAGCCTGGTACAGTGATGGACGCCTCTTGGTCTGGTGGGCTTGTCTCATCTGCCCTCCTCTGCCTTGACCGTAATGACGAGAATGATTATTCCTTTACTGACGGCAGTTCTCCTGACAGCCCTTTGAGGTAAAAATGATTCTTCCTCACTTCATAGAAGAGGAATCAGGTTCAATCGGTTATGTGACTTGCCCGGGTCACAGGGTAAGTGGCAGAGAGGAGGCTTAGACCCAGGCCTTCCCCACCAGGGCCTGCGCTGACTCAGCACAGCTCCTCCCAGGCCCCCTGCCCTGCCTTTCCTCCTTCCCTGCAGGCTTCTGGGGAGAGATGTGGAGGGGGAGAGTAGCGGGGCCAAGCCCCTGCCTGGCGGCCAGGGGTGAGTAAACCCTGAGGGCCTGCAGGGGTGAGCTCAGGGCAGCCCCCACAGCACATCCTGGCTCTTCAGCCCTCTGGGCCTGGGTTCCACTGCCAGCCGTGCTCACCTCCTTTCTTCCCGTGCCTTCTTTCCAGCCTCCCCTTCCTCATGCTGCCTCTGGAGAAGGAAGAGGAGAGGGAAGTGGCCGTGCCAAGGGGAACAGTCTCCTGCCCCTCCGGTCCCCACTCCAGCTCCCCTGGAAGCCCTGACTTGGAGATCTCGGCTGAGAGCTCCAGGAGGGCCACCACCCCCTCTCCCCAGGCCACTCGGGAGAGAAAACACTAGGTGATGGGGCCTGAAGGTTACTGAAGCTTCTGTTCTCTCATCCCACATCCCTGTCCCAAGAATAACAGCCACGTGTCCTCCCTTCTGGAACCCTTTCTCCTAGCTCCAGCCTGGGCCCTGAGCCCTAACCTTGCACCCCAGGCTAAGAATTCCTCTAGCAGGAGCTGGCCAGACAGGAGGAGGCTTCCAGACTCTGGCCCTGAGGAGCTGACTGGGGAGGAGGAAGGAAAGGTCCTGGAGCCAGCCCCAGAAAGGACAGCAGTGGGGACAGAGTGGGGGGGCAGGTGGAATTGTGGTGAGAAAGGGGACCACAGAAAGGTGCCCAATGCAAGAGACTGGCCTTCAAGCCAGAGTCAAGGAATCTGGCTGATGGCTTCCACAGCCGCCCTCTTCACCCCTTGGCCACTCCCCAGCCTCAGGGGAGGAGATGTGGAACTCTGGGACCCATAACCAGAGGTCTGCTATGTCCCCCTGGAGGAGCCCATGTGCAGGGGCAGCTTCGACACAGGCTTCCAGTGTTTGGTGCAGGCATGAAAGGGTGCGTATTCGTGCCGCAGTTGTAGGTGGGTCTTGTATCCAGGTGTAGAGTGATACAGGATGGGTGTGCGCACGTGCGTGTGGCAGGTGATGCAGTTGCTGTGTGCGGAGACAGGAAACAGACTTACAGAAAAGAGCAGCACCTGAATAAGGACAGCACCGTCTTATGGGAAGAATGCCAGGCCTTGTCACTTCTTTTGGGGCTCTGATCCAGAGTAAAGAGGAGCTGGGGGCAGGACTCACCCCACCAGTTCTCTACTTCCTCATCCTCCCAATCCTATCCTGAGGCTCTCAGGGAGGGAGGAGGGCCCAGGGCCTGGGACTGCCGCCTGAGCCCAGGCAGGGGCACTGGGAACTGCTGGCAGCTCCCTGCCCCTGAGGTGCTCTGTGCTCTGCTCTCCGCCCCCCAAACTGGAGAAGGAGGATTGAACCCAGACTCAGAGGGCAGAATCGGAGGGGGAGCTGCGTCTTGAATCTCCTTGCATCTCCTCTCCTCCTTTCCCCTCTCCCTTCTTTCCACAGTCCTGCCCATCTCCCTCCCTTGACAGCTTCTGCCTTCCAGAGGATGAAGTGTTTGAGACCAGAGGTGAGCCCATGGGTCTTGCTGACAAGCCTGTTGTCCTATGCCCTGTTATTTTCCTCTAAGTTTTTAATGAGCTGGGGGAGAACCCCAGGAGGGTGTTAGGGAGGGCTGGGCAGGCCAAGGTCAGCATCCCATTCCAATGCACTCCTCCCTACCTAAGCGTGGCTCGGATCATTTCCTCCATCTCTCCAGTAATCCCTGAAGGTTTGGTGTAGAATCAGGGTGAGACCAAAGGGGCAGAGATCTTGCCCTTCCTGCCCTGAGTCGGAAGACCTTGTCCCCTCTGATGCCTTGCTTGGGATGCTGCCTTCTTCTAGTTTCCTGAGGCCTTGTGCAGGCTCTTGGGCTGTTAGGGGTCCAGGGTTCCAGCCTTTGCAAGAGTAAGGCGTGTGCTTGTTCCCCCACCACCTGGTTGCCCTAATCAAGCAGGTGCGGAAGGTGTGACAGAAGGAATATTCACATTGAAGCAGCTTTCCCCAGTTGCCAGCACCCCCACTTCCTAAGCCACCCACTTGCTTCGTGCCTCTAGGAGCACTGCCTGGAGCTAAGAGGCCTGGGTTCTTATGCTGGTTCCTGGGCAGATCCTTTCTCTGCACCAGGGAGTGGACATTGGGAGAAGCTGGCAGTTCCTGCTCATCTCCTGCCACAGTTGACTTTGATTCTGCCCCTCAACAGGTGCCTCCCTGGTCCCTCTCCCTCCTCCTTTGTGCTCCACGAAGACTAAGACCGTGGACTCGGGGAGAACTAAAAGGCGGGGACTGCAGGCCCAGATTCAACGTGACCATCTCACCCTGGCCCACCCTTTCCCCAGCTGGCACTACAGGCCCCAGGAAAGGCTGGCTTGCCTCCCTCTGCTGCCTGCCACCCACATGATTTTCCTAGTCTGGAACCCCCTCTTCTTAGTCTGTCAGCTCCTCCTCTCTTCCCAGTAGCTCTCGCCCTCTATTTCTCCTGCCCATCCTCCCCGCTGGCCAATCCCCGCATCTTACTCTCCTTGGACAGCGTGAGACCAACAGGGAACCCAGAGAGTTACTGGTGGGAGCGGGGCACAGAGCTGTCACCTCCTGACTCCCCAAATCCTCCTCTAGAGGGACCTGAAGTGGCTTTTCCCCAAGGAGAAAGGAGAATGAGCAGGGAGGGGATAGGGCTCTCCTCCCACCCTTCACAGCGAAGCTCTGTACAGAAACCTGAGTGCAGAAACAGAAGCAGGGCTCCAGCTTTACAAAATAAAGTGTTTGTTTATTATGAAATTAGAGATGGAGGCCCCTCCCCTTCCTCCCTCTTTCCCCTTCCCCAGCTGCCTCCCCGTTTCCTTCCCTGCTTCCCCTGGGGCCTGGGAAGCACACAGGACAATGCCCAGAGCTGGGATGCCCAGGGCAGCTGACAGCTGGGCAGAGCTCCAGGGAGGCGGCCACGTGGGAGGCTGGAGCTCTGGCCCTGGGAGGCGGCTGGCTCCCTCTCCCTGCTGGAGGCCAGTGCAGCCAGGATGAGGCCATGAGTGATGGATGGAACCATGCGGGCAGGTCTGTAAGGACAGGAGGGCCAGTCAGAGGCAGTGAGTGGGGAGGGGCTTTGGCCACCCCTGGCCCCACAGTCTGGAGGCACTGACCTGGGGTGGAGAGCATCCCCTGCGGGAGGGCGGGCAGCAGTGCTGGAAGTTTCTCTTGATTTTTGGGATGGACAACAGAATAAAACCAAAAAGCCAGTCACAGGGACCCAGCGAAGGAAGGGAGATGTGGGCAGGAGACAGAAACAGAGCATGTTGTGTGGGCAAGGGAGACAGAGCGTGTGTGTGTGTGTGTGTGTGTGTGTGTGTGTGTGTGTGTGTGTGTGAGAGAGAGAGAGAGAGACAGAGACAAATTTCCAACTGCAGAGACAAACAGCCACAGAGAGCAGAGAGGAATCACAGTGAGAGAACGCAGGCTCAGGGTCAGAGCCACAAAACCCAGAGCAGGACAGTGTCACGGACAGAGACAAGGATCCCTGGAGAGAGACAAACAGACTCAAGAGGACAAGGAGGGAAGAGCTAGGATGCCCTGGGGAAGGAAGGACACAGGGACAGAGAGGAGGCCTGGGCCTCTGGGCTGCTGCCGCCTGCCTAGACCCTGTGGGGCTCACTCAGAGGGCCTGTGCCGCTGCCCCTCCACGGTGCTCAGGGGCCCGGGGGCTCCTTGGCCCCGTACAGCTCGGCCAGGGTGCGGAAGAGCGGACCCCAGTCGTCCAGCGGCTCTGCGGGGCCGGGGGCGCCGCCGGCTTCGCTGCAGGAGCCCAAGGAGCTGAGGGAGCCGCAGGAGGAGCCCCGGCCCTCGTAGCCGTACACCTGCACCGAGTCGTACGGGGGCACGCTGGGGTCCTCGTCCGCCTCGCGGAGCCGCAGTGCGAGGAGCTGGGCCACGTCGGCAGGGCCCGGTGGCCTGGGCTGGCGCGGCGCCCGGGCCCGGGGCAGCACGTCGCGGCGCGTGGTGGGGCCAGGCGCCGGCGGAGCCGCCCCATCGGGGTTCTGCAGGGCCGTGATGTCAAAGGCCTCGGTGTCCTCCTCGCCGCCGCCCTCGTCGTCGTAGGTGATGATGTTCTCACGGACATCCTCCTCCTCCAGTACCATTAGCGCTTCCTGCTTCTGCCGCCGCAAGGCCACGAAGAGCACCACCAGGGCTGCGTGACAGATGGGGGGCACATAAGGCCACTGAGCCGGCAGGGCCAGGGCGCCTGTCTCCATGCTGACCCGCGGACTGAACAGGCGATAGAGGCGGCGGTGTGGCCTAGGGGGCTGCAAGCCCTAGTTTTGACATCTGGCAAGCCTTGCTTTGAATCCTGACTTCATCCCTTACTCGCTGTGTGACAATGGGAAGTTGCTTAACTTTTCTGAACCCTTGGTTTACTTGTGTAGAAAACATACTTACCTCTTAGGGTTGTTGACAAGATAAAATGAAAGACCACAAATGATGTGCCCAGCACCATACTTGGCACAGAGTAGGGGCTCAATAAATACTTTTTACGGCTCGTTACTGTCATTATGGATTGGCTCAGGAATACGAGGCCCGAGCTTTTCTCTTGGATGTGTCAGGTGGTGGCAAAGTCCAGGCATGAGGGTCCTTCAAGCTCTAGGGTGGATTTCCCTATGCCCAGGGTCCCGGTTCTTCTCCACACCCCTGCAGGCCCAGATCCCACACCTATGTCCCGCCACGGCCTGACTCACCAAGCAGGGCACCCACACAGGTGACGATGGCAAGCAGGGCACCGGTGCTGAGCCCAGTGGCTGAGAGCTGAGCCTCAGGCCGGCAAGATGCCACAGAACCATCAGGCCGGCAGCGGCACACGCTGACAGTCACTGTGGCAGTGCTGCTCAGTACGGGTTGCCCCCAGTCCCACAGTTCTATGGGAACCAGGTAGGGGGCCTGGCGGGGCGGAGCGGGGCGGGAGGGCAGCAGCAGGCTGGCGGAGCCATCTGTGGGAGAGGGAAGATGTTGGAGCACCTTTTGGGACACCTTCCCAGTAGGGCCAGTCCCACCCACAGAGCCAGCCTCCCATGGGGAAGGTTTGCAAAGAGCAACCAAGCGAGTGTAAATCCACACCTACCTTCTGTTGGGTGGAAGGCCCAGACAGGTGGGGCAGGGGTTAGGCAGGCTGGGCTGGGGGTGGTGGAGGAGAGGAGGGACGCAGGCAAGGGCATGGTCGTAGTGAGATAGTAAAGGTCGGGGACTTTGGCTACCTGCCTGAGCCTTGAGCCAAAGCTTAAGTCTGCTTATGATACTGAACAAAAGCTTTGGAAATGATTAACACCCAGCTTCAATAGAAGGTAGTTCTGCTTTCTTTAACAGGACATGGCAACCATCGGAGCAGGGTTCTGCCAGCCCCAGTCAAAGGCAGCACAAATGGTTACTGCCAAGATGAAGCCCAAAGTTGACCACTCATAGACCTTTGCCTTATTTTAATGCTAAAAATCACACCCAAAGGTGGAGATTTAACATGCTAATGAGACATGCAATGTATGAAGGAGCATGATTGCCAGATGGGCAGCTACCAATAAAACTCCGCCTCTACATGTTATGATTTCAATGTTGTCATCAAACTTTCTCCTTTACCCTTTAAAAGTTCCCCAGCCCTTTGTTCAGAGAGCCAGTCTGGTTGCTCACTAACCAGCACTGTCTCCCTTTTGTTTGAGCAAAAGCTTCCCCCAATAAAGCCTTGCCTGTCTAAATTCCTTTTTCAGTCTCATGCCAATTTCTATCGACTTGTGGACCAAGAACCGTGAGGTGGGTAACAACAGTTGGAGGCCACCCACCTCGGTTATCTCGGATAGTAAAGTTGGCATCAGGGCCCAGAGGACCTTGAAAGGAGACACGACTACTGTTGCCATCTTCGTCTCTGTCCAGGGCCCGGATGACCTGAATCAGCTGGGAGGAAGAATCGAGGCCTTGTATGGAGTGGGCCGCTGGAGGCCTTGAGGTCCCAACCCCTCTGCCACAGCTGCTCACCTGGCCAGGGGCTGCAGAATCACACACAAAGGTGTCATAGGGCTCAGCCAGCTGGGGGGCATTGTCATTTTCATCCAGGGTCTGGATGGCCACTTGCACTCGGGAGGCCTGTGCAGAGCTGTCTGAAGCCAGAACACCAACACATACACACCACACACGCACACACCACACAGTTTACACACCACATACATGGTGCAGGGCATGGATGCCACATGCAGCACATGAAATATGCATGTAATGTACAAGTAGCAAGCAATGTTGTGAAATAAACGGAACAACACCAAGTGCATATGACATTCGTGTAGTACCCAAGAAATGCATCATACACAGCAGACATCCAACAGGAATGCGGCACCGGCGATACACATGTACAATTACCCACGTGCAGGGCACATGCAGCATAAATGAAAAGTAGATAGAGGGTGCGTACAGTTTGCATGCAGACAGACAACAGCCATGAATATACAAACACATTCATACCATATATCCAATGTACACTCAGTGTTGTAAAACAAATGTAACATACATGAAGTGGATGTTTGATATGCACAGTGAATGCAGTGTCACCCCCCATACCCAGGGCCCATAGAATGCACGTTCATGCATAGAGGCCATGCATAGCACCAGTGGGATGGACACACACACACACACACACACACACACATCCCATCAGAGGTCTGGGAGGCTGTAGTGCAGCAGTCAGTGTCACCTAAGAGTTGACCTTGGGGAGGGAGGAGCTGCATGACCTACAAGGTGCAGAGCCCCAGCCAGCCTGGGCACCATAGCCAGACACCGGTCTCATCTTCACCCATCCCTTCATCAGGTGACTCCCACCATTACCCTACCTTGCTTCTCACTGCCAATGCCATCCAAGAGAGAATGCAGAGTGTGTACCCCTGTCACCTCTCCTAGGCTGAGTCTCCCGATTCCTTTGGTCTTTCCCCTTGGCAGGGGGAAAGCTGGCTGGCCCTGATGAAAGGGGTTGGGGAGGCTGAGTGGACTGCCTGGCTAAGGGTCTGGGGTGCCCCAGAGACAGGATGGGGATGGGGTCCACTCCTCCACTGTAGTAAGGGCCCAGGACTGCTAGTTGATGCTGGGATAGGGGTAGGAGCAGGATTTGGCAGGAAGGTGAGAAGACAGTGAGGGAAATACATATGCAAACACAGAACAATGTATATAAAAGTACCTCCCCCCGCCACACAGGGCCATCCGCACGGACATCCACACAACTGTAGATACATATGCACTGCCAGGTGGCACCTAGCTGCATACACAGAAACAGAAACCTAGACACATATGATTTAATACATATGAAAGGCAGTGTGGTGGTGGAGGTAACAGCTCAGACTGCTGACTGACTGGGTCTGATGGCTCCACCACGTTAATCTCTGCATGACCTTGGGAAATTCCTTAACTTCTCTCTGCCTGAGTTTCCTCGTTTCAAACTAGGGAAATAATCATAGTTCCCTTCTAAAGTTGTGGTGATGATTAAATGGATTAGTCCATTTTACATACTTAAAACCATGCCTGATACACAATAAATAATAAATTATTATCTGTCCACAAACACCTGCCTACTCAAAACACAGCTGCTTGTATGTACTGCTATATACATCCCATCACACATACGCACAAATATGAATATAATTCTATACACTCAACCGTAAACACATACGTGTCCAGTTATAGACAATCACAAATATATACGTGTGTATATATTTTTCCCACATACAGAATTGCATGCATACCTGAGCACATACCTGCACGTACACATACATACAGCTCTTCACTGACATGTATAGACGTCCACATACACAATGACAACTTTCACATACAGTACGACAACCGCAGGGGGCTATTCCCAGAAGGAAGGGAGGTCTCCCTGTCTCCACAGGCCAGAGCTGCCCAGAGGCAGCTGAACCGCACTGCTGGGGACTGACGGGGCAGGAGAGGAGCCTGCACAAGGAGCTGTCACCCCTCCCCTACCTCGGGGGTCCTCTTTCCTACCTTGCGGGTTCCCGCAGGGCTCTCAAGAGGGCTCTCTGACAGGGGCTGCTAGTGCACTCCCACTTAGCTCCCAGAAGAGGTGCCCAGCTCTTTTCCAGCCCCCAGCTCCAGCCTGTACAGAGAGCGGGCAGGGCAGGGTCTGCCAGCGCGCAGGTTGGGAGCTATTTAAGATCTGGGCTGGGACAAGTCAGGTAAGGGGGTGAATTGAGGGTCAGTAGAATGCTCAAGCAGACCCACTGTGCCCAGCCCAGCCTAGGGGACCAGGAAGCCTGCCTGGTGGTGAGGATCCGGGCTAGGGACTCGGGCTGTGCCCTGGTGATGGGTGATGGCAGTGAGTGCCCTTCCCCAACCCCATGCCAGGAGGCTGCCACTACCTCATGGGCCCAGGTCTCCTCACCGAGCTCTGTGGCCAGCACAGTGAGGTTGTGCCAGACACGAGCCTCGCGGTCCAGGGGCGCGGCTGTGCGGATGGTGCCGTCTTCGGGCTCGATAGAGAAGCATCGCTCTGGGTCCGAGTGGGGGAGGATGGAGTATCTGGGGAAGATGGAGCCAAGCTGGGGGCTGGTCTGGGGGTGGGGCAGAGCTTGCTGCCCCAGCCAACTCTCTTCTTGTCACCTTGCTAGGCCTCATGGCTCCTCAGGGAAGAGCCTGCCCTCTGCACGCAGACCAATAGTTCAGGTTGGAGTCCCCTTAAAGGGCAGATGTCCCTGGGAGGACACCACCATTAAATACCTCTCCTAAGACTCAGGGCCACTGGGTTTCATGTGGGTCAGAGGAGGAGATACAGAAAGAGGTAGAAGCTGGATAAACACTACTGTTTTTCAGGCTTCCGGGTCCTGTCCTGGGGACCCGGGGACCCAGGGACCTGTGTTTCAGCCCTGCTCTGCCTTGGACTGGCTGTGTGACCTCCAACAAATTATTTAACCTCTGTTTACTCAATTGCAAAGTGGGAGTAACACCAGCACCTCCCTCACAGAGCTGTGAGGGGGATGCTGGCCAGGGAGCGGGAAAGAGTGGCTGTCCTGCCACTTACTGTGTGACCACCCGTGGCTGGGCCCTCTAACAACTGGTGATGATGACATCTACTTCACAGGGCTGCTGTAAGAATTCAATGTCATTGGGTAAAATGTGAAGCACTTAGGGCGTGATCAATAGAGATGCACTTATCAAATGAGATTCCATCTTGCTCTGCCACTGGGAGGTGCCACCATTACCTACCCAGAGGGCTGGGGAGAGAACTGGGGAGTGGTTAGCAGGGAGAGAGACCTTTGCTGGGAGGTGGGTGTGATCTGCAGCAGGTAAGGGGCACATTTACATATCCTTGGGTGGGAATAACCTGCAGCCTGGCTCCTTCCCAGAGGCTCCGCCCTCCCCAGCCCACAGCCGGCTCACCTGATCGGGCTGGCGGGGGAGTCCAGGTCAGCAGCTGAGATCTGGCCCACCAGGGTCCCAGGAGCCTTGTTCTCGGGCACAGCCAGGAGGTAGGCAGCCTGGGTAAAGGCAGGGGGCTCTGGGGCATCCTGCACAGCCACACGCACAGAGGCCACATCCTTGAAGGGCCCTCGCCGCAGATAGGCTGGGTCGATGAGCGTGTTGGTGGCCTCCACTCGGAAGGAGTAGGAGCGACGAGTCTCGAAGTCTAGCGGCTACGGCGAGGGGAGACACAGTGCGTGAGGCATGTGGAAACCAGGGCAGGCCCCAGGCCCTTGGAAGGTGAAGAGTCCCTTCCCCAAACGTATCCAGGGCTCAGTCCTCGTGTGAGGAGAGGTGGCACCAGGGGCTGGTCGCCTCAGGGGTCGGGCAGATTACTTAGTCAGTAACTCTAGGTCTACCCCCAGCTCCATGGTGGACTTGCTGTATGTCCTGAGCCAGTCCTTCCCCTTTCTAGGCCCCAGGGCCTCATCTGAACGGTGAGGACATGACCATGACCATGAGGAGGCTCCAACAGAAGGGTCCTGAGTCTGTTCCAGAACAGTTAGAAATGTGCCCAGTGGGTGGGGCAGGAGGCAGATATAAACGAGTCTGCAGTGTCAGCAGGAAGGAGGCTAACCTTGCGGACAGTGAGGAGCCCGTCTCGTCCCTGGGAGTCTGTGCTGATGCTGAAGGCCTCAGACCCCTCCCCGTCCAGGATGCTGTATGCCATGAGGGCGTTGTCCCCCAGGTCTGGGTCTTGGGCCCGAAGCCGGCCCACCAGCGTGCCAGGCCCAGCTGTCTCCACCACAGAGAACTGATATAGGCCTTGGGGCCGATGGAGGGGAGACACATTCAGAGAGGTCCCCAGCCCTTCTCCCTACCCCCTGCACATCCTTTTCCCAGGGTCTAGCTGGGGTTGGGGTGGGGAGGGAAGGCTTCTCCAGAGGCTGTAGGGGGAGGGTGGCCAAAGGATAGCTCATTTGACAGCACTGGCCCCTTACTCTGAGGGAACTTGGGGGGGTTGTCGTTGACATCACTGAGGGTGACGGTCACCGTAGTGCTGCCCGACAGCCCCCCCATGTGGCCGCCCATGTCCTTGGCCTGGATCACCACCAAGAACTCCTCCTGTGTTTCCCGGTCCATGTTGGGGATGGCTGTCCGCACCACTCCTAGGGACAGACGCTGGGTCAGGGGGTGTCTGTTCCCATGGCTACCCTACTGGGCTCCAGAGCTCCATCCTCACCAGTCTGGGGGTCCACAGAGAAGAAAGGCAGTCCATCCAGAATGGTGTACACCAGCTTGGCACTGTTCCCATAGCTGGGGTCGTCGGCATCATGAGCAGTCACTTGGATTACTGATGTCCCTGTGGGGGATCCCGGCACCCCACTCAGCAGCAGCAGGGCCAGATGGGGAAGGACAAGAGATGAGGGGAACCCAGATGTGAGGGAGGCTGAATTGAAGGAGGTGGAGGTGGATTCTGGGGCAGACAGCAATAAGGGAAGGAGAGGTGAGGGAGTTCCAGGAGACAGGATCTGGGACATTCAGAGCCGGGTGCTCACCAACATTAGACATCTCAGGCACTGTGGCATGGTAGGGCCCGAGGGGAAAAATGGGTGGATTGTCATTGATGTCTTGTACTTTGATGATGAACTCTGATGGCGGCTCCAGGGGCCGGTTGGAGGCTCGGTCCACAGCTTGGGCCAGTAGCACATATTGTGCCTTCTCCTCCCGGTCCAGGCTCTTCGTGACATGGATATTGCCTGTGGCCTCGTCAATCACAAACACGGTACCTGCCCCCTCCCCGGTCAACAGGTACTTGGTGCGGCCCTCTCCCCGATCAACATCCGAGTGCAGCTGTAGGGGTCAGGGAAAGAAGGCAGAGGCTCCAAGTGCAGGGACAGAGGATCAAAGAGTCTAGGTTTGGGTACAGTGCTGGGAGTCTCAAGGGACAAAGGTCATTGCAGAAGTGATGAAGTTGCAGGGCAGGGCCTAAGGGCCTCGAGTCAGAGTAGACATGGGAGGGATTGATCCTTACCTTGCCAATGAGGACAGGCTCTGGACCGGCATATTCCTCAATGACAAAGAACTGGTTCCAGACCCAGCTCCTTCGGGTCCGCAGCAGTGCAGGGCCTGGGTGCCCCCGGGACCCAGCCCAGGCCCGGGCTGGGGCTGCCAGATGCCCCATGCAGCCCCAGCCACCCAGCCAGGCCAGCAGAAGCCTCACCAGGCCCCACATGTTTGGACTCCAGCCAGGGCTCTGTTCACTGGCCCTGTGTGCTGAGGTTGGGCTGGGCCAGGTGGCCCATTGAGCTGGCTGGGGTGGGGGGGCAGATGTGCTGGGGCTACCCCATGGATCCACACCTGCAGGACAGGTAGCTGTTCAGGGCCAAGGAAACTGTTGATCCTCCTCCCCTCCCAAAATTAGATGCTGCAGATAAGACCTCTAAGGAACCAGACACCCCACTGCCCAGAATTCAAACTAAGACAGAGAGCAGACAGACTGATCCTTCCCTCCACCCAGGCTCTGCCAGTATTCACCTCCAGCCCTCCAAGCTGATAAATTTCTGCTCAGTCAACTCCGAGAAGCTGGGAAGGAAAACAGGAGAGGGGATGCTGGGAGGGCTTAGGATCCCAAATCTAGCCCCTGTCCTCCCGGGTTGGGCATGTAACCAGGAGACTGGAGGAGTTGGAGCTACCAGAGAAAGGACTTAAAATTAAGGGGTTGAGATTCATGGAGGTGTGGCCTTAAGGTGTCTAGGGTCAAACTGAGCGATGACAAGAAGTGCAGTCTAAGCCAGGGTTGAGAGCCTGTGAAAGTCCCTACCCCCCACGGGGAGCCCCACCTTGCCAGACCCTGCCCCCAGCCACACAGCCAACTGCAGTCCTTGAAGAGGGACTGGGCTCATGAGACAGAGTAGGGGGCCAGAGCTAGAGGAAGAGGGGACAGGGTTGGGGGCAGGGTGAGGTGATTGGGGAATGGGGGAGCAGAGCAGACCCAGAGGTCAGAGTGTGATTAAGGGCTAGACCAAGACTCAGTGACTGTCTGACAGAGACAGAGATGACTGGATGAGAGACAGAGACAGAACCCGGCTGCAAGAGGCTAAATGAAAGAGATCAGGGAGGCAGCCTGGTGTCTGAGAGGCAGAGAGGAGGAGTCATAGTAGCAGGCTTGGGAACGGGTCACCTGGGGCAGAGGGCCCTCCAGCATGTGTTACGGGCAGGCAGGGGCAGCCCTCAGCTGCGGGGGTGGGGTGGGGGTGTCAGACCAGGCCTCCGGAACTTCATTTTGGGAGAAGGAGAAGCGGGAAGGGGCGGGGGGTAGGAAGGGGCTGCGGGAAGGCAGCCGGGGAGAGGACCCTTCCCACTGCTCTTTTCCTCTTCTCCTGGGGGGGACCCCTCAGGTAGCTGTGCTTCCGCCCCTCCACCTCCCCCAGAGCAGACATACACCTGACAGCCCGTTTGCTCCCGAGGGAAGAGGGAAGCCAGAGGGAAGCTGGGGACCAGAGAGGGAGGCGGGACGAGGAGGAGAGGAGGAAGGGGCTAGAGGAGTGGGAAACAGGATAGCGGGAAGGTAAGAGGACAGGGAGGGAACGGGGAAGGAAAGGAGAGCGGGAAAGGAAAAAGAGAAAGACAGGAGAGGGTGTAAGGTGGAGGAAGAAAAAGGCAAAGAGGGAGAGGAGATGGAAAAAGACCGGACGAGAAGGAAAGAGAAGGCTTGGGGAGACAGAGGAAGGGGCAGGAAAGGCAAACAGGCAGAGAGAAGGAAGGGTGAAGAGAAATCGAGAGAGGAAAAAGAGGGAAAGAGGTGCGAGGGCAGAAGAGGCAGAGCGCGGGAGAAGGGAGCCGGCAGTGGGCTCCCGGCCCCGGAGCGCACCGCTCTGAAGACACCCGCAGGCTGCGGGCCCCCCGCTGCCCCTCCGCGGATCCCCGACCCCGGGCTCCGGGGCAGGCGCCCTTACCTGGCACTGCCGAGGGGCCCAGGCCGGCGGGGAGCGCCCCCGCCCGCCCCCGTCGCGGGGTCCCGGGGGCGCAGCCCCGAGCCGATCCGAGCGGGCGCCGCGGCTCCGCTGCAGGTCTGAGCGGCCCCGGCGAGAACAAGGGAGCGAGACGGAGGGGGCGGGGGAAGGAGGCTCCGCCTGCGGAGGAGCGAGGCGGCTCCGCGCCGCGCGGGAGAGGAGAGCCCAGCCTCCGACCCTCCCCGGCCAGCCGGGCCCGCGCGGCGGGGGCGGGGGCGGCGCCGCGCGCCCTCCCCCTCGGCGCTCCCGGGCTGCCCGGCGCATACAGATGCGGCGCCCCTCCCGGGCCGTGCCCGCAGCGCCGGCAGGGCACTCGGGCGGGAGGACGTCCAGGCCACGGCGCCAGGCCATTTCCGAAGCGCAGGCAGGAGGGTGTACGCGGGAGCACAAGGCGGCCAGCACACCCCCCGCGGCGGACGAAGGGCGAGCGCGCGGTGAGGCGGGGATTTAGGAGCCCATTACGGAGAGACCAGCTCCCTGCTCCCGGACCGGCTTTTGGGACTGGTGTGGAACCCCCGCTGCAAGGCGGCGGCGTTTTGAGAGTCCGTGCAGAGCACAGTAGCAGGTGTGCCGGGGGGCGCCTAAAGAAGGCAGAAGGGTCCCAGGAGTCCGCAGCCCGGGCCCAGAGAACGGGTCAGGGACAGAGGCACGACATCGGCGGGAGGGCGGAGATGGGGAGTGGAGCCTTTTTGGGGAAGCTCGTTTACCGGGGATAACAGAGCGAGGGACTGCCGCCCCCTGGTGGCAGTTATGGGAAGCACCTCCAAGGTGGTGAGCAGGTGCCCAAATGCCTAACCTAATCGTGCACACGCCTGGGGACCAGGAAAAGGAACTTCCTAGCCCTGTTGGGGTTCCGCCAGGGAATTAGGCGGCTCCATTTCCCAGGGGTTCTTTCTCTCCACCCTCAAGTGAAGAAGGTCCACAGTTTTGGGCTCATTAGAGCCAAGGCAGCGATGGAAGACAGTGCAAGTCCCTGCTCCAGGAAGCAGTAGTCAGCCCAGCCAACTGTGTGAACGCAAGGAGGCCTGCTCCGTGCTGCAGACATCCTCTTCAACTCACCTTCTCACCCAGGCCCTGCCCGACGAAGGCCACTCACACAGTTTAAAACTAAGTCAGATTTTTATTTTTTCCATAGACCACATCATTTAATAATAAAAAAAATAAAAATAAAAATTGAACAAAAGGAAAAGGTGGATATAAAGTGGAACCGGGGGACTTGGTGGGCAAGAGGAAAGGGCTGCAGGACAGAAGAGACTGGGAACTGCAGGGGCCCGGGGACTCAGGAGGAGATGCTGATTCAGCTCATAGGTGACCCAGTCCTGGCCCCGGCTGTTCCCAAAGAGGAGGCTGTGAGTACCCAAGGGAGGTGGTGAGCAGGATGGAGGAAAAATGAAAGAGGTTTGGGGCACCTGGCTGTTCCCCTCTGGCCAACCACCTCCTTCCCTAACCTAGGTCTTGCCTCTCACAGACTCAATAGGAAATGAGAGGGAGGAGAGGGCTAAGTCCCAAGAGACAGGTTAAGGGGTGTGTGTGTGCGGGGGAAGGATGGTGGCCACTGTTCCATTTGGTATGTGGGGACAGGTGGTGTGAAAGACTCTTGGTTCCAGAGTGGTGGAAACTATACCTATCCCTCTGTGGCCTGTAACCCCCTTGGGGCAGAGCGGCTGGTACCTGCAGCTCTCCTAGTGTTGTCCCAGCTAGCGGCGCCCACCCCGGTCCCTCACAGGTGTGCTCCGACTCCGGCTTCTGCTGTGGCGCTTGGTGTCTCTGCGATCCCTCTCCCTGCCTCGCTCCCGGTCCCTTTCTCTATCACGATCTCGGTCCCCCCTGTCACGCTCCCTTTCCCTCTCTCTCTCCCTGTCCCTCTCTCGGCTGTGCTCCCGACGTTTCTCTCGCTCCAGTTGTCTGTTCCGTTCCCGCTCAGCTTCCTTCTCCCGCTCCTTCTGCTCTTCTTCTTCTTGCTCCTTTCGCCGCTTCTCCCGCTCCTTGGCCCGTTCAGCCCGCTCTGCCTCCTTCTGAACGATCTGTAGCCAGGCAAGAAAGGCAGAGAGCAGGCATCAGTCCTGCACACATCAGTGCATCTGTGCCTGGACCGTGTACTCCTAGCTTCAGTGTTAAGCAGGAAAGGGGGTCAGGGCTCAGCAATTGCTTCTGTCTTTCTCAGAGTGCCTCTCTCCAGGTTTTCAACTTTTATACACACAACAGGTACTGGCACCATCCACGCCTGGCCTCTGCTATTTTCCTAGCTACCATCACCCTAGATATGAACAAATTTCTTTTCTCTTTAATTGACTAACATAAGCCTAAAATTCCCAAAAGTCCTATCACTAAGAAACTAAACTTAAAAAACAGAGAAATGGGTAAGCTTATAAAACATGATTTCTCAGCTAACTATTATAAAATTGAGTTCCGAGAAAGAAGCTTGGTTGGCACAGCCAGCTTCCCAGACACCCACACACCTCACTCAGTTCCTGTCTGTGAGTCCATCTTCACCTGCCTGGGCTTGGTTTCGCTATGGCATACTCATCAACTGTTTAAAACTGCATCTTTCTGTGATTATTAGTTTCTTCCCCTATTATGCTAAGCTAACAAATACCTGGCCTTCTCACTCTCACAGCCGTATGAATCTCCCCAGGCACTGACCTCAAGCCTTGATGAGATTCTGAGCAGGGCACAAAGGAAAGCACTCACCTGGCTGTCAGTCAGTGGCAGCCAATAGATGCAGGGAGCTGCCTTGGTCTTTCGGAAAAGGTCGTCCAGCAGCTTGGCAGGTGGTTCCTCCTGGGCTTTCTCTGAGGTAGAAGTGAATCAGATTTGATGCACGTGACCCTTTGACCCATCCCATTTAGATCCTTTCCCACCTACTAGTGGGCATGCGTGCCCCACAGCTAAATACCTTTCTTCTCACTCTTCTTTTCTTTAGACTTCGCTCGTTCCTTGCGGCGGCGGTCACGGGACCGTGATCGAGAACGGGGACCTTCTCGAACTTTGTCCCGATCCCATTCACGCTCTGATCGAGTTCGTTCCCGCCGCTCCATTTCCCGTTCCCGCTCTGCCCACTGTTCCCGCACCGCCCGCTCCTGTTCCCGCTGCTCTGCCCGGGGATGCTGTGGAGGCTGGACTGGGGGTGGGGGCGGAGGGTGCAGGGGCCGTGGTAGCCCCTGCTCCTCTGTCTTAGTTTCAGAGGGACGGTCCACCAAGAGGCCCCGATGATAATCCAGCTGTGGGCAGAGAGGAGAGATAGGACAGTCAGGATGGAGATGACATCACTTCTACTGAAGGAGCCCAGGTATCAGGGATACAGACATTTTGAAGTCCCATAGTTCGACTAAAGGAACCAAAGCGGGGGTGTGGGGAAGAAGGAAGAACAGAATCACAGTGACTGCAAGTTTGGCCAGGATCTCAGCTGGAATCTAGCAGATAATGGCCTCCCCTCCTCCCTTTCCCTAGGTTTCTTACCTCATCTTGCTCAGCATAGTCAGCACAAAGGAATTTGGGATTGGACTGGGGCCATTTGACCCCATGCAGAGCTGTGCGGGTGGCAACGGCTTCCTCTACTGTTGAGTACTGGTGGAGAAAAGGGAGAAGACAGAGGGTCAAAGTGTGTCTGCAATCCTTCCCATTTGCTGCAACGCCCTTAAACCTGCTCACATTGGTCACAAAAGTAAATATATGCCACAACCTATATAATCAGCTTCTTCCCCTCACCGTTACAAAGCAATGAGATTTGATCTTGTCAATCCAGAAGGCCTCTTCCACCAAGGTTCCTGTACGCCCCAACAATTCCTTCAGTTGGCCTAAAGTGAAGGGACGAACCTGCCAATGAAAATGGCCTTTCAGGGTCTTGAAGAAGACAACACCCACATATGCAGTCTTAAGTTTCCCCAGGCTACTGTCACAGGAGTAGTTTCAGTGTTTGGGTAAGGGCAGCAATGTTAGGAACCCTGTAGTAAGAATGTGAGAAGAGTGGTAGAGCTAACGGAGACGTATGTGCCAGGCCCTCTGCAAGTCCTCAAAAAAACCCTGCAGGGTGATAGTTCCCCACTCCCCATTTTTCAGATGAGGAAATAGATTAAGTAACTCACTCAAGGTCAGTGAGTAAGTTACTGGCAGATCTAGAGGTTGAACCGAGGAAGCGTAAGTCCAAAGCTCAAACTCTTAACCACTGAACAAGTCTGACATGTGAGAACCAGTGACTTACCAAATTGGAGATATGGACAATGTTGCTGATCTTGCCCCGGGGTGGGGAGGGCACCTGGGCAGTTCGGACTGGGTCATCAATTGTAATAGAAACTCCAGACTTCTGCTGGCTAATGGAACGTCTAGTTAAGGTATCTCCTAAAGTCACTATCAAAGAGAGGACAAGAACAGCCTTCGGTAGGAGAAATGCTGGCTCTTTCATCTCCAATATAACTCACAATTCCCCTTCTTTGATTCCCTACCAAGCAGCCACTCTTCCGTGTAAATGAGCTGAGCACCCACAATGTGCAAAATTCCATAGTGATATAGCAAAGTCTACGCTAACCTCCAAGATTAAACCTGGCCCTCAAGTAGCTTCATTATCTAGGAGGAGATGACAGATATGGAAAAATACTACAACAAAACGAAGAAAACATTAAATGCCTTAAGAGGTCCAAATGAAGTGCTCTGGGAAGTCAGGTCGCTGCGATACATTTCTCTCACAATGTGACACCCACCTTTCTTTACTTCGTGCTCCACAGGTGGGGGCAAGGCCACCTCTACTGACACCTGGGGAGGTACAGGAGGTTCTGCTTCAGGTTCCTCTTCTTCCTCTTCTTCCCTCTGTCCATTCTCCTGACCCTCTGCAGGCACTACCTATAAAGATACCAGAAAACAGACGGAGTTAAATACCAAACTAGCATATTCTTTTCAGCCTCTGGTTCCCTAGTGAGAGCGAGCATCAGAGCCAACCTAGCATATTCCCTCTACCAGTGGGCAAATTTCATTATTCAGTTCACCTCCACCAGATCCTGGGATTGTTAGTGCCTTACCTTTGCCTTGAGAAAAACTAAAGCAGGGGCTGGCGAATTTTTTCTGTACAGGTCAAGATAGTAAATCTCTTAGGCTTTGTGAGCCCTACAGTCTCTGTTGCAACTATTCAACTCTGGTGTTGTGCACTGCAGTAGCCACAGACGAGAGTAAATGAATTGGTGTGGCGATGTTTCAATAAAACTTTACTAACAACAGGCAGCCAGCTGGATTTGGTCTCACCCCTCAAAGTAGCAATTAACCCATCCCTCTGCACAGATGAAGAGTCACCTCCTAGGACTTTACCTTAGCTCCTCAGTTGCCTGCTCTGTGTCCAATGCCCCCTCCCCTGGTGCTGGGGTGCAGGAGCCTTACCTGAGTGACTGTCCGGCATATTTTCAGCCCCTTGTCATGGGTCCCATCGTCGCCATTACGCTCTGTCTCATCCTCAGAGATGCGGGAGTCATCAGCATGAAGATCCACAACAGCCTCCTGCCCCGCCAGGGGTTTGATGTCGGGGATGAGGCTCTGGGACACAGATACCCCCCACCCCGTTACACTGGGCCCATGTCTACTCCCACCTTAAGGTGTCTTATCCTCCCTTCCCTGGCTCCTCCCACCTCACCTTGAGTGACTCAGTGGTGATACTGATGGAAGGTTTCTTCTGTGTGGTGGCTGTACTGGCTCCCCAACGTCGTTTCCGACTAGGCTGGCCCCCCTCTGTGTCACTGTTTCCAGCTGGCACCCCCTTGGTAGCTGCTGTCCCCAAGAAATAGGACCCAACAATTAGATGGTCTCAGGACCTCTGCTAGTTCACACCATAACACCCACAGGTTACCTTTGGCTGGAGTTTTGGTAAAAGGTTTATTTAAGGAAATCATATTTGGGGATTGGGTAAACCATGGCTTCAGAGTGAACAATAAAAGGGCAGCGGTCCCTTCCAGACAGATGGAAACTACTAATCTCTAAAAACAACGAGAGGGACAGCTAGTTTGGTTAGTAGTTTAAACTTTTAGTTGTAGGTAGTAATAGCTGAAGTAGTGGGGAAGAAAAACTGAGGATGACACGGGAATGCAGAATAAACAAGACGACTATGGGATACTAAAATCTAAGTAGAATTAATTGAAGATCATTATGTGTTCTGGTCATCCTTTAAGTTAATTTCCCCACTACAGATTGATATTTAAGTTATAAACATCTATTATACCTTGCAATCTAGAGTTCCTCATTGGGAAAATGTTAAAAATATTGTTTTGGGTATGGGGACTTTCATTTCCTCAGATGCTCTTAGAATAAAGCATAAGCTAGTAAGCATTCCATACGAGTCCCTCAAACTCACTCCTGGTTCTGAGTGCCAGATATCTGAAAGAATAACTGCCTCTAAGACTAAATGGGAAATGGTCTGAGACACCTCATGGTGTATCTCATTAAAACAGGACTGGGGAAATACGACAGGGATTGTCTAAAGTTCTGCATTTCAAAATGGAATCCTACACAGAAGAGGCACATCTGCTAGGCAGAGTGGGCAGGGTGGGAGGAGGTGACCCAAGAATGTCACTGAGAATGGGAATCTACTTCTCAATGAATGCTATTTTTTGGTATTCCAGACCTTTATCAGGGACTTGGGGCTGACTTACAGACAACGGAGATCTTCCTCTTGAATGATTTGGGCAGCGAGCTCTGTATAGAGAAGAAAAGGGGGAAAAAAAGAGAAAGAGAGACACCCCACAGAGAGGGGGGAAGGAGGTTAGATGGGGTAGTCTTAGTAGAGGCTCCAAAGACATAGAGAGACAGAGAGAGACAGCGAGGGAGAGAGAGAGAGAGGTAGAGAGACACAGAGACAGAGACCAAAACAGAAGCGGCAAACGGCAAAAACGAAGCAGAATCGATGCAAGTTAGAGGAAAAAAATAAAACCAAACATCACAGCAGGGAAAAGTCATCTAGTCCATACCACACCTATGTTTTAGCTTTACCAGAAATAAGCTAGAAGAGGAATTCAGTAGCTCCCCAGCCCTGTTGGTCATGCCCTCTTCTACTGTCTCTATGGGTCGAGAGGACACCAAGCCCAACAAGCTGTGCCCAGTACTCTGTTCATCTAGTCCTCCTAGGTCCTTCCTTGCTAATTCGAGGAAAACACGAGGAAACAAGGAAGATGAACTTTGGATGGCAACTTCAACAAGGCAACTCTCCTCCCTTCCTCAATGCCCAGCCTGATGCTCACAGACAATGCCTTTGAAATGCTTGGACAGCAGACGGTCATTTCCAGGTTGCCCAGACCCCCACCACAGTGTGGAAAAGGGCAGACCAGACCCACTGGAGATGAGGCTCCTGAGCCAAGTGCCAGCAGAAAGAACTTAAAGGTGTCTTTCTGGTAAAGGAAGGTTTTTATGGAGGGCAGAACATCCCCAGGGAGATTCTCAGACTTTCCAACCACCAACTGTAGCTTCCGGAGAGCCTTACTGTTTCCTTTCCAACCAGGGCTCGAGCCTTAGGGGCTCTGCCAAGGACTGGAAGACAGCTTTAGGGCAAGTTTCTGCCCCAGCCAGTGGGAGAAAGACTATGGACAGGCCAAAAAAAGAAGGGAGAGATAAAAGAGGGACACAGCATTTTTAGATTTAGGTGCTTATTTCTGGAAAAACTAAGACCACCCTACCACCCTTCTAAAGGGTAGGGCAGAACCCTCTTGATGAAATCCCTTTTCCCCATCCACCCCCCAGCCCCGTTTGTGTCGTCTAACCAAGTCTCCTTGGTCTCTGTTAAGGGCCAGCCTGACCCCTAGCCAGGCCGCTCTTGATGGGTAAGTTAGTGAGAAAAAAAAAAAGGTCTTAATTAAAACAGGAAAAACATGAACCAAATAAATAAATAAATCCAATAAAGAAACCAGAAAATAAAGATAAAGAAAAAAATTAAAATAAAAGATTAAAAAAAGAGGAAGAAAATAAAGAAGAAAATAAACTAGGAATATGACAAATGTTCCAGGTACCATCTCACACCTGGGATCTTCAGTTCAGCCAATCGCACCTCACTGTGTACTGTATCTAGTCAACCGCCGGTCCAATCAGAATGAGCCCTCCCTGCTAGGCGCTGTGCAATTGGTGGGGGGTTGGGTTGGCAAAAAAGGTGGGCGCACGGCGTGGTAGTCAGCACGGCATTGCCAGAGTCCTCCCAGGGGCGCAGGGGGGGCGGGAGGGAAACGTGTGGGGGGACGCTGCCCAGTTTCCATGATGTCAAGACAGTTCACTGGCGGTGGCCAGGCTCAGCGAGGGGTAGAGGGGGGAAAAGGGGCAGAGACATCAGTCCTGGCCCTGTAGGGGCATCATCTTGCAGTCCCTGATGAGACGGCCTGTGAGTAGCAGGAATGATCCTTGCCTTTTATCGTGAGAGGCAGGCAGGACCCTATGTCCAGCAGTGGCAAGCTGCAGCAATAACACCACCCAATACTTGGATCCAGGTGATGACTCCAGAGTCCCTTTCTCCTCTGCCTGTAACTGAGGAGGGGGTCCTCTCACTGAGTAGGATCATGGAGCCTCTGATGAAGGTAGCCTGGGGGTAGTAGGTGAATATCCCCAGGACCTGGCAGACAATCAGCAGCAAGGTCAGAATGCTTTTCTTCTGAGAGTTGTGGGTGGCATCTCCTCAGGGACTCCAGCTCAGACAGTGGTTCCGGTCAGGTAGATGAATGAGTCCCTGCCTCCAGGGATGGAGGAGAAGTTGGAGCAACCAACATGCTGCCCTTCACCATGGACAACAGGGACCAAAGGAAAGTCCATCTGATGAGCAAGTGGTGATACATGGGCTGGGCTGTCATCAGCATTAAATCCCTTGGGCTCAGACCCTAGACTCCTCTGCAGGGTTCCTAGTCGTCACAGCTTATGCAGAGGGCCCCACTCAGTGTTTTACAGCACGGCACTGTGATCACAAACATTGACTTTTTAGGAGGTCTTGGCGCCCTAGATGGGGATCCCAACAGTCTGTAGCAAACAAGGCAACCCACAGTTCTCAAAAGGGCAAGGGCATGTGGGCAGACGCTCCAGCACTGGCACAAGCTCTTCTCGGGGTGTCCCAAGTAGGGAGATGATGCAAGTCCACCCCTTTCCAAATGCTTTTTGCTTTTTCAACATAAGTCTCTCCAGAACAGTGTTCTTCTCGGCCCCCTGATGTAAGCAAGACAGGGAGGCAAAAGGGGGCCCATCACAGGAGCCCATATACATGCCCCCCTCTGGCCAAGACACCTGGATAGCAGACTTGGCTCTGATTGGGCAGCTCAGTAGCAGCGGGTGGGTCCAGAGGAAGAGGCGGCATCAGCGATTGGCCAGTTGGGCAGGGTTATATTTTACGGGCGGATTACCGTACATGAGGTACTTGGACAAAGTTTTACGGGGAAGAAGGACCTTGTAATAAATAATATTCTGCACATCAAATCACTTTCACCGGCCCCCACCCCCGCAACACACACCAGAGAAAGGCTACACACACAACGGTCCCTCCCACCCTGTTACCCCACTCCCAAACCCAGCTACTTCTTTCTCTATCACTTTAAGAGCCAAGAAGACTTCGCTGGCTCTGATGGGGGGAGCCCATTGAATTGGGTGCAGGACACAGATAATAGAAGGGGCTTTCTGGATCACTGCAAGTGCTGGCTTCTAAGTAGCTACAGCTCTACAATGAGACCACTGGGGGGCAGATGAGGAACAAAAATTCCTCAGCATGACTGGTTCAGTGAGAACCACCAAAGCCCACTAGATGGCGTTGGGCTCCCTCAGGCTTTCAAAAAGGAGGGAAAGCTAAAGAAGTTACCATGGGGAGAAGCTTGGGAAGATAGCAGGAAAAACTGCGGCTGGGTCTTAGATAAAGGGCCATTATCAGACTTTCCAGTTAGTTACAAACTTCCAGGAGTCTGGACTGCACTACTTCCCCAACAAGGAAGGAACGAATGAGCCCTGTCCCCATCACAAGGGGCCTCCCTTGCTAAACCAGCGAATTCTCTCTTGGCCCTATCCTGATCCAAGGCCCTGCCTCATCCCTTTTTTAAGTTATCCCACTGTGTAAGAGGGATCACCAGAGCGGTCTACTCTTTCCCCTAGGTCCACTTCTGCCCACCCACCCCAACAGGTGGCTTGGATATTTACCTCTTTCTTCTCCTCATCTTCAGCACTGCCCTCTGGGCGCTCATCATTGCTGACTTGGTCTGCAATAGGCATGGGAGGCTCTGGAACATCATTTTCAGGTCTGTTTTCACTTGTGTCCATGGTCACTTCCTCCTTCTCCTCACTGACAGGATGGGGAAAGGTTGGGAGGGAAGGGCAGGGAAGACCCAAGGGGAAGAGAGAGCAAGACATTAGCTTTTGGGCCAGGAACCCCCCATGCCTGATCACTTGGGTGAGATTAGAAGGGATGCTTTTCAGATCAAGACTAGAAACCTAGCCCCCATGGGAAAAGTGGGAAACCATTTTCCTTGGGGAAAGAGCATGGCTCACAGCAACCATATCCGCCCACTGCCCAAATGGGATAAAGCTGTTATGTGTGGGGTTAGGACTCCACCTGTTTTTAGGCAGTAGCTCACCAGAGTACTCTTATATGAAAGGAGAAACACCCTCCCTCTGGAAATGTCCCTCGAAAGTGACTGTGTTTGCCTGCAACCCTGTGGCCTCCCTATCCCCTGGCCAGAAGCACCTTTATGCAGCAAAAGTGCATGAGAAGCTAAGGGAAGCCCCAGTCCTTAAAAGACAAGAATAGCCATGGCTGTGGCAAATGATCCGACCTGTGTTTAATCAACTGCTTAATAAGTAAAGGCCTGCTGGCCCACAGGATCTGGAGACACCAGGAACGGAGAAAATGGTGGGGGTGGGGGCTGCAGGGAGAAAGTAGGGCTGGTGAAGGTTCAAGCTTCGACAAGGACCCTCTCTCATCGAAAAGGAAAAACTAAAACTGCTGAAGAGAATATGAACACTCAGAGAAGAATCAGGCCGCTTTTACCTGCTCAGAGGTGTAGGAACTGTTCTTACATTCGGCTTTCACCCAGTCTCTCCCACTCCCTCATTCCAACTTCCAAGAGATAAAGAGAGCAGGCCTCCCAGTCAGGACACACCCTCCCCCACACCGGGCAGCTTCCCCACACAAACACTGAACCCACTCCCCCACTCTTAATCACACATTTCAGGCAAAGAACCCCAGAGATTCACTTCAGGTAAACTATCTTCCCACCTTCATCCCTAACTTCTATCTCAAATCTCACCCCCTCTACCACCTAAATAAACACTGGGCAAAAAAAAAAATCAAATCAGGATGATGAGAGGCCTAAATCTTATGAGAGGGGAAAGCAAGCATCTCCAGGCCAATCACCACCAGAAAACTCAGCATTCCCAACAGGCTGACTGACACTCAGAGGTCAGAAGAACCTCCCTAGAGCAGTCAGGGAGGGATGCACGGGCTAGGGGGAGGGGAAAATCGGAACTGTGCCCCCAGCTAACAGGCCCCCACAGAAACACGAGATGGAACTGCTTAAATCTACAGAAAAGGCTTATCGAAAAAATACCTTATTTTCCCACACAGAGAGGGCAAGTGGGGCCAATTAGAAATCGGGCAGGAAGGACAAAGGGGGAAAGCAGAATGACTGAAAACAAACCAAAACGAAAGACGGACTGAAAGCCATGGGGAAGAGAAGGAAGATGAGGGGAGCTAGAGTGGTGGGGAAAGGCATACATGGAAATGTGAAGCTCTCACCCTTCTTTGCTTTCTGATAACATGATTTTTTTTCTCCCCCTGGAAGTGCTGTTTATCCCTTTCTGGAATGGAAGAAATAATAAAAACCAAACAAAAAAAAAAACCTAAAAAATTTTAAAAACCACCTTCCTTGTCCCAAGATCCCATCACCTCCTCCCCAGCCACCCGATCCAGAGAGAGAAAATCGAGATGCAGCAACTGGGGATCCAAAAAATGGTAAATGGAAGGGGAGGTGGTGGTGGTGCGGGGAGGCTAACATAGATCTGGCTTTTAAGAGATAAGCGTTAAGTCCTCACGGCAAACCCCGAGTTCGGCTGGATTGGTCTCCCTGGAGAAGGAGGAGGAAGAGGGCCAGGCTGTTGGTAGTGGCTGGCTCTATTGTATTGGCGGAGCGGCAGCGATCAGCCGGAGACATGCAGGGGAGCCATCTTGCCACTTACCCAGCAGCCCGTGTGTGCGGATGGGGGAGGGCCCTGCTGCAGCAGGGGAGGGGAAAGAAAAGAGGGAGGGAGCTGAGCGAGCAAGGTTCTTATCCTCTGGCAGGCCAGAGGGAGCTGACTGCTGGCTCTAGAGGCCTGGCCTTCTTTTCTCAGGTTACAACAGCTACAGAGGCCTAAGCCCACAGGGTAATCATGCTCCCTCTCAGTCTTCCCAGGGCGCGGGGGAGGGGGCTGTGCGGAAGACATGCAAAGTTACAGCTGCTTGATTCCGAGACTAGAAGGCAGGCAAACAGCAGACTTGGGAGTGAAAAAAGATTAAAGAAAGATAAAGTCAAAGTTGAAAAATGATTAAAGAAGGAGGATAATCAAAGCCTCCATTCCTCTCATAGAAAGGAGGGGCATAAACAGTTTTATGTGCCCACCACCCTGTACCCAGGAAGCCAGGCATGGAACACTGACTGAAACCACATCAGCCAGTCAGATGCTCAAGGTGGGGAGATGGGATGGGAACTGTCACTATCCAATCACAATAGTATCTGGCTGTTCACCCCTGGCAAAGAGCACGTGTTGCTACACCAACCTGTCTTTTTCCAGGGATGGTAGAGGTAAGTGGATAAACAAGTAGAGTTCTTTTTTGAATTACCCATGGGGGAAGGGTGGGTGTCTCTGAAGAGATGACAGACAACTTTGTTTCATAGAGTCTTTAATAAGGTCACCCTGCCCCAGGGTCCACTGCAGTCAGAAAGGAAAAGGATAAACAGGGCAAGGGGACCTTGGGTAGCTGAAGCTTGGGCTCCAAGGTGAGAGTTCTGAAGGAGATAAGACAGTAAAGTGAGAGAGCCATTATATGGGGCAAGGGAGAGAGAGAGATCAGCTGGGTGGAAAGTTATTGGGAACTAACCAGAAAATATTAATCACGGGCATCTTTATCAGACCAAATGTGAAGTGGGAAACAGACCCTAACAATTCAAAAAGCACTCAGTAGATATGCAAAATGCTTAATTTGTTGACTGCAAAGGTGCTCCTTTTATATCCTACTGGCAGTAGAGGTTTAACATTAAGACAAGCTTCTGAGACCTTAACCAAAAGCTCAGTATCTCATGTGTAACACTCGAACTTTTAACTAGGAATGAAAATTTCCCAGTACTGCTTAAAATCTTAAACTTACATGTCAACCACATGCTAAAGTGGATGTGTTTACATATTACTTTAAATGTTCCCTTTCACATAGTGGTCCCTGTCTGCTCAGAATAAGAGCACTCTGGAGTGCCTAATCCTGGCCCTGGCCCCACCCTCTTACAAACTGTGTGATACTAGTCAAATTCCTGGTCCTCTCTGTGTTTGTTTTTTGATCTGTAAAGTGGGGACAATAACAATACTCATCTTATGAACAGTGTAGTAAGTGTTAGCTCTTAAGAGTCTGGCTTGGATGACACCTCAAGTCAGGACATACATAAAACACGCATATATACAATAGGCCATTATCTCATTTGATGCACCTCTGGAGCTTTTTTTGAGTTTCCTCAAAAAGTAGATGGCTCATTCTCTGATACAAAGCCATTCAGTGTTTGATTTGACAGGTTTTCAGCAATGCCCTCATCGTCCTATGTAGTAACTGTTACTTTACTTGCCCCCACCTCCACCCTGCAGAATTCCTCAAGGGTAGGGACTGTACCCCTTAGCCCAGGGCCTAACACAAAGAAATGTTCCACAAATATTTCTAAATTAGGGTGTCATTGTGGGTACTAAGTGGACACTTACTAAATGCTTGGTGACCTAAAAGTTTTCTTCTTAAAAATTTTTTTGGATAGAATCCCCACAGAGAATGTTATTCCACAGGAAATGTTACCTTCAAACATCCTCAAATAAATGTTCCCTGTCCATTCATTGTCCTAAAATACTCTCAGCTGCTAATATGCTGCTTCAGAAGTAGCTTACTTGAAATAAAAAAAGGGGGGGGGGTCGGGAGAAAAAAAAGGAGTAGCTTATTTGGAGGAACAATTTACTGATATTGGAAATTCTACTTCCTTTTTTCAAGAGTAAGAATTTTACCACACCCTCCTTGGTCTTCTTAAGACATAGGAGGTTTGTGCTTTCTATTTCCCCATGATCAATTCCATGGGATCCAAGAATTCCTGATTTTATTTTCAGAAGATAATTAGGAATACTTGAAATTGTTTAAAAAGTAGACCCCATCTACTTGCACAATCAGTCCCAAAGCCTTGTTAGCTATGTCGGAGCACCACACAGCTTTTCTTTGAAATCTCTTTCAGACAAAAGGCATCTCCATTCCCCCTTATTTAAGTTCTTGCATAAAAATACTTCCGAAATCTTTGAAAAATCTGTGAAATTGCACAGGGAATAAGGGGTAGTGATAGCTATCCATAATTAAACAGCACACGAAGCATTAGTAGTCCAGAAGGAAAGGATAGAACTACTTGGAGACTAAGAACATCACATTACAATTCATTTGTGAATATGAATGAGATCAGAGAAGCGAATGGAAAAGGAAACTCCTACCAGCATACATGTTTAAATTTTAGTTATTATAGAAGACTCATGAGGAACTGAGGAACTGATGTGAAAATTCAATAAATAGTGGGACTTGGTACCTTTAGGACCACACTAATTCCAAGACAGCCAGGAACAGTATGATTTGGGGAAGTATGTCCTTAGATGCCAATTTCTCAGTGAGCAAACTCTATTGGTAACAAATTCTGCTTTTTAAAATGATGCATCATTTGGGATACTGGCATGGTAGGTCCCCTGGGGAATATCAATTACACTGTCATACTGGCTTAAAGAACAGTTTCCGTCCTCCTACACAGGCAAAAGGACAAATATGCACAGTACCAAGAGCCTAAAGTTGCTATCGCCTGCTAGGTTGTATACACAGGAAGGTTGTATTTTGAAAAATTCAGGTCTGAATTAATTACAGCTGAATGAATGATACAAATGCCCACACAATTTTTCTCCTGTAATTTTTTTTTCTAATGTAAAAAGAGACTACCACTATTTTCTGCTATATGAGGACATTTTTCATATATCCATAGTAGGCAAAAGACAGAATTTTGGAACAGGACTCAACTGAAACAGGACTGAGGCTCACAAATTCCTACTCCAAGCAATGAAAAAGACACCTTACCTCAGAAATTTAGAATTCTTCAGGCACAATCAGAATCAGAATGGATTTAACCAAGCACAGCAAAAGTTAGGCAATCTCTTCCAAGTGGTGAGAGGTCCTTGAGGCAGAGTCTAATTTTTTCTTTTTTAACACTTTACTGCTCTGTTTTTAAAAGTCATGTGACTTCTTATTGAGACAGACAGGAAAACCAAGGTTAAGCCACAAATGGTCTTTTCCATTTAGCACTGTTGATCCCACTTTTAAAATTGGCCAGGGCTCTAGAGGGCTGTCAGGCTAAACACTAGCACTTCAGAGGCATCAAAGACCAGGAGCAGTGTTGTGCATTAGCTGTAGTAGGGCCTCCAGAAATGTAGGCAAACTGCTCAAAGATTCATTTTACCAAACCAATGTCAGAATGGCATATGGATTTAGGTCTTTGGATATGTCTTATTATTAGGCTGTTGAACAGACCATCTAGTAGGCAGGTAGAAGGAAAGCAGTAAGAGGGATATGTGTGAGCTATTCCGGAGTGCAGATTGCATTTCTCTTCTACAGATTGCTCAACTGAAGCTTGCCTAGGCAACAACGGACAATCTTAGTATTTGCCCAAGGTGCCCCACTTGCCTATCACCTTATCAGAATCAATGTGACTAGATTATCTCAGTCATAAAATGAAAATCAAAGCCACCTTTATGTAGGAGAAAAACCTCTATGACTCCAAGCTTCATTTACCTTGGAACTGCATGGGAAAGTCCAAAAAAAAAGGTACTTCAAAACAACATAAAATGCCTTTCTGTTTGCTAGGATCTCAAAAACCCACAGAATTTTAAGGCTAGCAAGGAGCTTTTCAGAAAATCACTTGCTTCTCAAAGTGTATAGGAGGCAGTTCCCCAGGCCCAATTAGTAGCAGGTTGTCAATGCCCACGTCAAAACTGCCATTTTACAAAGGGCATGCATGCTCCACGGAATGGGGGAAGGCAGGTATTATGTTTGGTTCAGGGATATGGAAGGGAAGATATCACCCCATTTCCTCATCGATGATGTAGCTGAGGAATCCTGAACACCTTCCAGAATCCGCTGAGTTTTCACTTTATGGTCCTAGAAGAAAAACCCTTTTCCAAAGGATAATGTGCCAATCCCAGAAAGGAAAAACAAAAACTTTTCGAAGGAAATAGAGTGAACTTTTGGCTTCCAAACCAAAAATGTAATGGCCACAAGATGGCAGCAGAGGCAAGAATATTAGAATGGACAGTAGCAAGGGTATATCCAAGGCAAAAACTCCATAGTAAAGAGTACAAAACTATCATTAAAGTCACAAGGAAATGAGATAAATCATGTCACCTACCCACCACCCTCCAAAAATCAGAGTTAAAAGACAGTTTAAAGCTCTCAGAAGAGCACAAATTATTAGACTACTACATATAGGGAAAAATCATACTGGCAGTATGAGTGTTGAAATGACATAAAAACGAGTATGGAACAACTTTAGGCCAACTGTCTACACAGGACATTCTTCAAAGCAGGATTCCTGATGTCTAAAAGCTAAGCATCTTATTCCCACAATGCTTCATTTTTTTCATTTCCCATAAGACTCTGAAGCCAGGAATTTTGGTTCAATGGCTTCTTAATTTACAATACCTACTTCAGAATGAATAAATGACACATTCAATTACAAATTTAACCTGATATAAGAATATTTCTCTAGGACTTAATATAAGGATTAAAAAAACCCACATTAATTGTATAAATGGTAAGATCAATCCAAGAGTTTCAGGGGCCCACGAATAACCTTCTGACTTGATAGAGACTTCCTATTTTGCTGTACTGTATACTGTGAGAACTAACTAGGATAGACTGTAATTAATAAAATGACAGGTAGTAATCAGGGAAAATACATGAACTTAAAAACAGTACCCAGCTGTGCCTCTCTTTATAGACCCTCAACATCCTTTATTAAACTGGGTTCCTGGGTAAATATGAGTTAAAGACTGAGTTAAGATGCCCTGAGTCAATCCCCTTATGCGCTCTTAAGTGTGGAATCAGAAGCCTTTGTTGCCTACACCTCAAAGGAGGTGGCTATTTTGGCTTAGATGATCCCAGATGTGTTTTCCTTAAGTCCTCACCACTTTTCAGACCACCCTGAAAGTTCTGGTGGCAGCTCCCAACATAGCAATTGAAGTCTAGCCTTTGTCCAGATAAAGTTCTGCCTTCAGGTTTTAAAAGGAACCTAGGACTGCTTAGTCAAAGAACCATAGGGAGCAAAGAACTATCCCACACCTGTAGTTCCTTATTATACCCCAGTTGGCACATATCACTTACACAGAATGATGAATCCTTTCCAATTCTGGCAGATGAGAGCTCTGAGTCTCTGAGGTTTGGGGCTGTGTGGCAGCTGGTGGCTCTGCCTCTTCAGCTTCACACTTCTTTGGGCTCCCCTGTCAGGAGACAGCAAAAACGAACACAGCAAAGTACTTAAATCTGTTTGGTTCCTTTTCTTCAACCTGGAGCTAAAAAAAGGCAGCACAGGACATACACGGCACCAGCCCCACACATGGCCCTCTGTATCTTTACATCATTTTAGAACATAAAATGGAATATGGCTTAAAAATAGGTACTTCAAGAATTTCTACACCAGTAATCATTTTATTAGAATTCTTTTTTGAGAGAACTGAGAAAAGGCTTTCTTTTGGGCAGATAAAAGGAAGAACTGACCCTGAGGGCCCTGGAGATAAGAACCCCCCTTCTCAGACTCACGCAGAGTTTCCATGAACAAGGGAGTTAGTTGGAAATGAGTTAAGTAGGATTAACAGGTACCCCCAACCCCTACATTTCTACTGAACCTTGTAACTTTTTACAAGGTTTCTTTAAAACTTTTTGAACCAGACTAACTTTTCAGTTGCATAGCTAAGACAAAAGGGAAAATCTTGCTTAATCCTCCATCTCCCTCTCTAGGGAGGGGTTTTATAACAGCCTACCCGCTCAGGATGTAACCTCTGGGTCAAATGCTTTTCAGTTGGCTCAGGCTGGCTCAGACGCCTCATTTGGATAGAGGATGAGGAGATGGAAGTCCTCTCCTTTGGCTCAAGGACCTGCAGTTGTGGCACTGGTGGAGTTGCAACCTCCTGACCAGAAGAGGGGTCTTTGGTTTCAGTATAGCTGGTGGTGCTGTCCCTAGAGACTCCAGGGCTCAGAGACTAAAGAAATGAAACACATAATAAGGAAAATTACTGTAGATGGTACACATTCAGAAGATCACTGAGTTTTCCAACTTCCACTGATCAAATTTAACACTTTGGATCTTTTTGTCCATGTTTACTCCTGTTTGAGTTAGTGATCTCCTCGACTGCTTATTCAACAAATTATTAAGTTCCAATTAGGTGCTGGGTCCTGAGATAAACAAAAGGGCATACCCATACCCTCAAGAAGTTTACATCCAGTGGAGAAGATGAGTAAATGGATTCAACTTTCTCTGGAATCAAAGGGACTAAGAATATAAAAGGACCCCATTTAGGAAATCAATAAATTGAAAATGAGACTCTGAAATCAGGGGAGTCATCAGTGAACTGGGGAATAAAGGAAGCTTTTCCTATTCCTGTCAGAAATCCTGACAGGTTCTCCTGGGGTTGAAACACACTGGAGTACAGACAGAACATTAATGCACCTGGGATTCTCTCAGACTCACTTTTCTGCTGTTGCTTGATGCTGAACGAGAACGTGAACGTGAACGTGATCTGGACTCTGATGTTGATCTGGAGCCCATCTTGGGTCTACCATGAGGGTTGGCATGAGTACATGCCTGGGATACATCTCTCTGCTTGGATCTTGGAGGTGAGTGAGACTGAGAGCCTGAACTGTCAGGAGAGCGAGATCTTGATCTAGAACTGGAGGATGAAGACGAGGAGGACCGGCTAGATGATGAATCAGCTGACTGTTTCAATCTGTGGCTTGGGAGAAGGGTATGAGAAGTTCTTCTGTCTTCCTTCTGTTCCAAAGATGGTTGTTTCAGAGACTCTTCAGTGATCCCTTTGGCTGGTGCTAATTCAATTTTTAGAGGGAGTGGCTGGGCAGATTTATCTGACTCAGTTTCAAGACCCTTCTGGGTGGAGTATTCGGCCAGTGTGCTTTTCTGAACGAGAGGCAGGATACCCTCCTCTGGCACTTTCTCTGCTAGAGATTCTGCTTTGGTGTCTGCAGGACTTGACAAAGGAGATAGGCCTCTCACTGACTGGACAGTATGCTGAGATATTAACAGCTCCCTGGTCTCAGCATCTGTATTAGGAGGAGATAACTGAATGAGGACAGGGGGGGCTGGGCCTTCCACGGGCTCTATTTCTTCTTCACTCTGGAGTTGTGTATGAGGTGGTGGAGAGGATGCTTCCTTGGTAAGTAAAGGTGGAGGAGTCTCCTCCTCACTGGCAGTTTGCTCTGGCTGTAGCACAAGTGGGGCCTTCTCTAGATCTTCAGTCAATCGAGGAGGGGATGGAGACTTAGATTTTTCCTCTAAGCCTTGTGAAGATTTTATTTCTCTTTCTTCCTCCTTAAGGGGAGAAGCTGTTTTCATCTCTTTCTCCTGCTGCTGTCTGACCAGATGACTTCTTCTAGCCTCTTCCTGGGATCTTGTAACTCTCCCTCCTCTCTCTAATCCCTCCTGTTCCTGGGATCTTATGGTTTTGGGCCTCTCATCTATCACCTCCTCTGGTTTTGCTTTGAGTATCTCTTCCCCTTCTTCTTCCTTAAACTGTTTCAGGATTGGTGCCTCCCTAGATTTTTGTCCCTCATCTTCTTCCTCCTCTTCTTCATCTTCCTCCTCCTCTTCCTCCTCCTCTTCTTCTTCCTCTGTCTTCAAATTTCGATCTGCTCTGACCCTCAGATTTCTGGAAGGTTTTTCTTGATCCTCTTCTTCCTCAGCAGCCAGGCTGCACTCAGAGAGCTTGGATGCTCTTGCCTGAAAGAAAAGATACACAATGGCTCCAAATATATCCTCTCACAATCAACACAGGAGAAAAAGCATCTGATGATACACCCCTAGGAAGGAGAAATTCAGAGATATACACTTTCAGCAACAGAAACAGGTGTGACAGTCAACAATCATGACTAATGTGGGCTCTTAGGGGACTCAAAATAGAGTGACCAAAGGGAATACAATAATGAAACTGCTTCTAGTTTACTTTTTTAGCTTCAAGTTTTTAAGATAAAATATAAACAGAACATCTAGAAAGTGGAGGAGGGGGGGCGAGGAACTGACCTATTATCACTTAATATGATTATTTTTTATCATTTTGGTATATTTCTTTTCATTCTTTTTTCCCATCGCTTTTTTGCCATCACCATAATCACACTACACATAACACTTCTGCATTTTGCTCACTTAATGTCTTATCACATAGCTTTAAGGTTTTAATTGAATAATTAATTGTCATATCTTATCTAATAAGGTGCTTTAAGAATATAGACCACACTTATAACTTTCAAATTTAGATTTTTTAAAATATATATTCACTGAGAAATCTGAAGGCCAGAGCAGATCTTAAAAAGAAAAACAAAAAACAAAACCAGAAAGATGATGAAGAAGAGAAAGATGACGACTGTGAAGAAATGTAGAGAGACAGTAACTGTAAAACAGTCCGAGGAAGAAGAGGAGATATCCAAAGCATTACTAAAGAGGTGATGGATGCTTTAGGAGATATCTGTGTTACCTGTCTGACCCTGGATGATCGTCTTTCTCCTTTCCTTGGTTTCTCATCATCAGATTCACCTTTCTCTTCAGAAACAGAGGAGCTTTTTCCTAGCGAATGAAAGAAAATCAAGTCAAATTTATGACATGAGCACTCAATTCATGGCTTTTTAAAATCATGCTTTCTAAAATCCAACCAATTATAGCATATGAACGCATCAATACGTATCTGTATAAATTTCTTTAACTTCTATGATGAAGAAAAAACAAAGCCCTAAGAGCCAGGGTCCTATTGATCATTCTTGCTGTGCATATCTATAATATTTTCAACACTACAAAGCCAATTCTCATAAATAACTCACATAAAAGTAAAATAACTTCCTCTTCAAATTTTCTAGCAGGGATGCACAAATACAAAGTGCACTTATTTATACAAAGTGTTTTCTTACTCTGAATAAAGCTTAAGACTTTGCTGTGTGGCCAAAGGTTCTGTGTCCATTTTTTTGGATTGCCTATTGCTATTACTTGCTAATTTCGATGAAAATGTTATGGTTAAATATACAAGCCAATTTGTACAACAACGCACTCAAGAAATAAACACTAAGGCTGGGTGCGGTGGCTCACGCCTGTAATCCTACCACTCTGGGAGGCCGAGGCGGGTGGATTGTTTGATCTCAGGAGTTCGAGACCAGCCTGAGCAAGAGCGAGACCCCGTCTCTACTAAAAATAGAAAGAAATTAGCTGGACAACTAAAAATATACATAGAAAAAATTAGCCGGGCATGGTGGCGCATGCCTGTAGTCCCAGCTACTGAGGAGGCTGAGGCAGTAGGATTGCTTGAGCCCAGGAGTTTGAGGTTGCTGTGAGCTACGCTGATGCCATGGCACTTTAGCCCTGGGCAACAGAGTGAGACGCTGTCTAAAAAATAAAAGAAATAAGTACTTAGATTAATGGTTTTTAGGGCCTTAAAGTTCCTAGAAATTACTTTAAGCCAACTGGACAGGACTTCAGAACTGGGTCCTCTCAATTATGTTTTATATACTAGAGCTCAAGGTGAGATTTCTTTTTTCTTCTTAGGGGAAAAAAAAAGTTCTATTAAAAGAAAGCTTCAAAACCACCAATCTAGGTCATCCTGAATAGTAACTCCATTAAAACTGAAAGAGGCTGGGCGTGGTGGCTCATACCTATAATCCTAGCACTTTGGGAGGCTGAGGCCAGGAGTTTGAGACCAGCCTGAGCAACACAGTGAGGCCCCCAACTCTACAAAAATAGAAAAATTAGCCAGACATGGTGGTGTGCACCTGTAGTCCCAGGTACTTGGGAGGCTGAACCGGGAGGATTGCTTGAACCCAGGAATTTGAGGTAGCAGTGAGCTATGATGATGCCACTGCACACTAGCCCAGGCAAGGGAGTGAGACCCTATCTCGAAACAAAACAAAAAAAAAACCCTGAAAGAAATTTTTACTCATTTTCCATGAAGGAAGGTAACTGTGAGTAAATCACTGAAGTAATTTGAGTCTCGATGTCTTGACTGAGAAAAAGGAGGGGCCGCACCGAATGATAGTTCTAAGTTTCCTACCAGCATTAAAATACTACATAGACTAGCAATGCAAATATTGACAAGAACCAGTTTACAACACAGCATAAGACTGTTATATTCCAGATACTTAATCAGCTAGATTGGCCTCAGTTTTAATATAGTACAAAAGATTTAAATGATCCATAAAACCATGTTCTACGCTAATAGTATTTAAATTGGTGCAAATAAAGCAGATGGTATGAGCTCTAACCCAAAATCTTCTCTCATTTCTATATCCCAACAATCTAAAATGAACTATGTTTTACTTCTGTAATCAAAAAACCAAAATGAAACCAATAAAAAGAACCAGAAGACTACACAAATTTTGCAACATTTTATGATCACTTAAGAGGACCTCTGAATACATATCATTTCATATTTAGGTAAATGAATAAAGACTTTGCATTACGGTTTTATGTATAGGATATATGATCAGGATATAGTGACAGGCCAGACTCTTTAGTAAACATTTGAAGACATCTGTAAAACAGTAGCATAGTGCCTATAATAATCAATGATAATTTTGTAACTCAGTGACCTAAAATAGGTTAAATTATAAAATGAATAAAACCAAAAGAAAAGATAATAATTTTCATGAATTTTAGGCAAAGCTCCTTCGCAAGTATAAGCCAAAGATGATTTATCTTAATCTAAACAAAAAGAAAAAAGAGGCACGTACAAGGTTGGTCAGAGATAACTATGTTAAACAAGGTCAAATGAGTGATTTAGAGTTGCAATTTAAAAGCTGGTTATGTACAAACAAAAACAACCTTTTTCTCCACCTATTGTAAACTGTATGTTATTCTATTGGACTATAATGATATTTTTGATATTGTAAAACTGTAGTGATAGGATTCTGGATGATTACTCTCCTGGAAGCACTTGAGTAATAAGTCATCAAGGATATTTGGGAAAATGGGTAGGACTGTTCAGAAAATTTTGGTCATCACTGTTATGCAAAAAAAAGTGAAAACTGGAGGGGACCCACAGACATGAAACAAGGTATTAGTAAGCAATACAAAATATAAAGAAGAGGTGAGGGATCTCTTTCTAATTTCTTGGAAGGAGCTGATGTGATGCAGACAAGCTTCTGGGAAAGGAGATATCTTCTATTACAAGCACACAGCCACACTGAGTGTCTTAAGGCAGATGTTAATAGCACGTGCAGAAACTGAGCACTTTAGCTAAGGGTGGAGCCAGCAGTGATAACAGGTTAATAAATATATTTCAGGAGTTGAACAACAAGTCAGGGTGAATGTAAGATGTCCAAGAATCCAAAGCCAGAAGCCTTCAGGAGAAAGGAAAAGGTGGCTGTTAAGACAGTGCAAGATGGATTAAAGCAAAGAATGCCTAAGGGCCAAATAGGAAAGTAGTTTCTTCATCCTAGAAAACAAATGCCTGGGCAGGATTTGTGGGACCCAAGTAAGGCAGCTAGAGGTCACAGAAAAGCCTGTGGTCAAAGGGTAACCTTGGCTAATAATAAGAGAAGCAGGAATTAAGAGAACAGAGACCTGGCAATGATGCCAAACCTAAATGTGACTCATATTAGCCTTATAAGTAATTTATCTAGTATTTCTCTAGAATCTCAGCATCTAGATTTAATACAAGAAAAAGGAATATGGGCTGCATGCTCTGTAAGCCATGGGCTGGCAAATATCACCTGTGGCTGTACCTTTGTTAAAGAATCAGTATTCTGAATATTTTTAAATATTTTAATATTTTCCTAGGTTGAGCTCTTTTAGAAAAAATTAAGTAAGGGCAAATAAGAATTTCTCAACACATAGTCATGATACAGAAGGGAATCCAGAAAATTTCGGATTATGGCAGGTGGATATGGCTCCTAACACCTTGCAAAAATCTGAAGAAAGTGGTGGAGAGAAAAAGTCAAGGGGGAAAGTCAGGGAGGATTTTATAAACCAATTTTTCCTTCCTATTTGGAATTTTGCCTACTGCACATAAACAGGAGGCTGGTGGAATATAAGCCAAAGATCCTGATAAAAACTCCTCCTTCAGTTAGTTATTCACAAATTGAATTCGTCAACAGAATTGCTTGGGGGCTTTTAAAAAATGTGGAATCCCAGGACTCCCACTCCCTGAGATTCTTGGGGTAGGGCACAGGAATCCACATTCTTAAACATAGTAATACTTAAAAAAAAAAAAAAAAAAAAAAAAAAAAAACCCTCAGGGGCCACTAGTGATTAGCAAAATATGTTACTAGGAACCTTACTTTAATCAAAATCTTGTTATTAAAGAGAGGACCCCCAAACATCCAAAGCCAACAAATAAGCTGCTTTGCAATGATTTACTGGCCTATGGCAGACCGACATTCCACACTTGAAAGAATCTGATTTCTGGGTAAACACCAGGGTTAATGCTGATCCAGCTAAACACCACTAGAACTCCAAGCTACCACTCCATTCAAGACCTTGACTAAATTTTGTACCACATCTACAGTGAGATTCATATCTTAGCCAAGAGCAGAGGTAGGAAAGTTTATGGCATAAACTACACTGAAAAGCACTTGAGGCAAATTTTAGATGTACTCTACAATTTACTACATTCATTTTTCTAATTTATTTTTCACCTCTCTCTTTCCTTTTCTTTTACCTCTGGGTTCTTTTTTCTCTACATCAATTATAGCCATGGGCAGAGGCCTGCTGATGACATAAAGCACTGAAGACACTGGTTGCCCTCACTCTACATCTTTGCTTTTGATACCTTAATTCTATTTCAGAATTCATTCCTCATTTTCATTTCAAACTACATTTAGAACTCAGAGCCTCTCTTTTCTTAGAAAACGAGAGGTCCTTATCAAATCATGGTCTTACTAAGAAATTTCAGTGGTTCCCCCATTACCTATAAAATAAAAACAAAGCTCATACTTACTGGTTCAGCATTTAAAGCCCCCTGTAACATCATCCCAATGCCTTTTAAAATGTTTCACTGACTATTCTCAAGTATGAAATATTTTACTCTGGCTAGATTAGTCTACTTCCTCTCCTGTAAAAATACCACATTCATTCCTATCTCTATGCTTTTGTTCCTTCCTAAAAATACCCTCTTGTCTCCTCTCTGCCAATTTAAATCCTATCCATTTCCAAGGCTCAGCTCAAATCCCATACCTCTATCATGAGGCTCTCTCTAACACTCAAGTCCCCAGAGCCCTTCTACTCTTCTGAATTCCTATGGTACATGCATCTGTATTATTTATGTCACATATTAACTTCTATTGTTAGTTTTATGTGCAATTGTTCTCCATTATTGTAGCACATTTTACAATGTGCTAATTCCCCTTATACTGTAGTACAGAGACAAGTATGCAGCAGGAATTCAACAAATATTTTTTTGACTGACTTTTGAGAAAAAAAACACAATTTACAGAAGAGCTTTCCCTTTCCTCTTGGCTTTATCATCGGGGAGGGAAAAAAGTGCTAAAAGCAAAGTGGATCAATTGAGGATCTACTACTCTTATATTCGGGGAGAAAAGACATCCCTAAGGAAGTTAAAAATTCCAAAGTGTTGGCCGGGCATGGTAGCTCACGCCTGTAATCCTAGCACTCTGGGAGGCCGAGGCAGGAGGATTGCTAGAGCTCAGGAGTTTGAGACCAACCTGAGTAAGAGCGAGACCCCGTCTCTACTATAAATACAAAGAAATTAGCCAAACAACTAAGAATAGAAAAAATTAGCTAGGCACGGTGGCACGTGCCTGTAGGTCCTGCTACCTGGGAGGCTGAGGAAGGATAGCTTGAGCCCAGGAGTTTGAGGATGCTGTGAGCTAGGCTGATGCCACGGCACTCTAGCCTGGGCAACAGAGTGAGACTCTGTCTGAAAATAAATAAATAAATAAATAAAAAAACACACACACACACACACACACACACACACACACACACACACACACAAAATTCCAAAGTGTTGGCCAGTATTAATTTACTAAAATGTTTCTAAAAATTTCCCTCTAGGTCTAAGACTATGGTCAACAAAAATAGGCACTGAGGGGCCGGGCGTGGTGGCTCACGCCTGTAATCCTAGCACTCTGGGAGGCCGAGGCGGGCAGATCGTTCTGAGCTCAGGAGTTCGAGACCAGCCTGAGCAAGAGCGAGACCCCGTCTCTACCAAAAATAGAAAGAAATTAATTGGACAGCTAAAAA
>RJWJ010010158.1:0-47692 GCA_004363605.1 Indri indri | reverse complement strand
GGGATGGTGTGCCCAACGCGTGATGTGGAGCCTGCGTGTCGTGTGCCACTGATGTGTCGTGTGCAAAAGAAAGTATAACAGCTTCATCCTTACCCCAGGGCGGGGTCCTGGTTCACAGGGAGGCCACTGCGCTGGTGCTCTGGGACTTGGACCCTAGCTCGAGCTAGCAAATAAACTCCTTTGCCATTTGCATCCTCGGAGACTCTGCCTCTCTGTTCCTGGGGCCGAGGGGAACGGGTTCTTACAATCTCAGAGGACTCACGGGCGTGCCGGGAGAGGTGCGGGAAAGCGGTCAAAGCCGCAGCGCCATCTTCACTGCTATTTGGAGATCTCGTGGATAAACCGCACAACACTGAACACATGCAAAGCTGGCAAACAATAAACTTGTGTCCTAGTGCTTCAATGTCATTTTCCAAGTGTAACCTGAATCATTCAGAGGGCATTCTAGAGGACGAAAATATTCAAAGGTGGAACTAAAGCACAGATCTAATAAAATTAAAAAGAGAAAAACTAATACATTAAATAATGATACTTCAAAATCCAGTAGTTAAAATACTAATCAAAATCGAGTATCAGAAAGCCACAATGGAGTAACTGCTATTGCACTTGCCCTCACACCATTATACAGCCAGAAAATTGGACAAAACACATTAAATGTTTGTTTCTAGATATGGGGCAACAGGGCAGCCAGGAGAGTAAATTGAGAGAAGGGAAACAAATGGCCTATTATGCCTCCAGCCTTCTGCCTGGAAGCACTTTCTGGCCCAAATGTTGGCAGAAGAATCCAAACAGAGAGCCCTAAATAGGAAACGCAGTTCCAGCTAAGCTGAAGAGACTCCTGCTAAGTTGGAGAGACAGAGACTAGAATTCCAGAAGGCTAGAATGGCTGGAATCTACAGATTTCCAGAAAGGAGCTACTCCGAGAAAAAGCTCCAGAATCTGCACAGAGGTGTCCTTGAATCTGCTGATGAATACTAAACTGTACTCAACAGGGTAAAACTCTTGAAGGCCAAGTAAATAACTACAAGAGAGTTGTAGGCTGAAAAAATTCCCAGAGGTCAGGCAGAGGTGGGAAAAATTGAAGTTCTGACTAGCCAGAGTGGAGAAACTTCATTAAACACATTAAGCACTCTACTCACTACTGTAGAGACCCCAGAGGGCTGGGGCGGGGCTTAGCAGCAGGGCTAAACATACCTTAAGGTAAGGCTACTCTAGACTCATTCTAACAAAACTTAGAAATCAGCCTTGAGAGATTAAAACTGATTCACAAACATTTTAACTGTCTACCAAAACAAACTAACACCCTTTAAGGGAGACAACAAAATCCAGGTACTTAATAACATACCAACACGATGTCTAACATCCAATAAAAAATTAATAGGCAAACCAACATATACAAAAATATGACCCACTGCTAGGATGAACTCATCAGTCAATAGACACAGACCAAGAAATGACAGAGATAATGATATTGGCAGACACTTTAGAACAGCTTTTATAAATATGTTCAAGGATGTAAAGGAATGCATGATCATAACAAGGAAAAAAATGGATGTTATAAAAAAAGAACCAAATGGAACAACTAGAACTGTAAAATATAATCTCTGAAATGAAAAAAAATTACTGGATGTGTTTAACAGATGCTTAGATACTCCATGAGAAATGATTGGTGAACTCGAAGATATAGCAATGGAAACTATTTGCAGAGAGAAAAAAGGTTGAAAAAATGAGCTGTGCCTTAGTGACTTGTGAAACAATAACAGTAGTCTAGCACACATGCAACTGAGATCCCAGAACAATGGGGAGAGGGAACAGAAAAAAAATATTTGAAGAAGTAATGTCAAAAATTTCCTATTTGAGAAAACTATAACCCACAGATCCTAGAAGCTGAAGAAACCCCACAAAACAAAACTACAAAGAAAACCACAGAGACATCACAGTCAAACTGCAGAATTTCAGCAACAAAGACAAAAATCTTCGAAGTGGCAGAAGGGAAAAAACAGACACATTACACACAGAGGTGCAAAGAATAACTGCAGATTTCTCATCAACAACAATACGATACAAGCCAAAAGCCATCTTTAAAGTGCTGAAAAATATTCTATAAACTTAGAATTCTATATCCAGCAAAAACATCCTTCAAAAATGATGGTGAAATAAAGCCATTTCGGACAAACAAAAGCTGAAAGAATTTGTCACCAGCAAACAGAACTATAAGAAATGTTAAAGGAAGCTCTTTAATCCAAATGAAAATTATACCAGATGAAAAAATGAATCTACACAAATGAAATAAGAGCATTAGAAATGGTAAATATGGAGGCCATACAAAAAATTTCACTGTTTAATTTCTCTAAAAAGTAACTGACTAAAAACGATAATTGACTTTTAAAACAAGAACATCATATTGTGGGGTTTATAATATTGAGAAATAAAATGCACAACAAAAATATAAAGGACAGGAAGGGAAATGGAAGTACGCTGTTACAGAGTTCTTATGTGTGAAGTGCTATAGTATTATTTCAGTTTAGAATGTTTTAAGATAGGGATGCACATGGTGAACCTGAGAGCCATCAAGGAAGGGAGGGAGGGAGGGCAGGAAGGAAGGAGGAAAGAAATACATATGGACAGCTAATAAGCCTATGGTATAGATAAAAAACAAGTACTAGAGAAGCCACCAAAAAGAACACAGGAAAAGAAAAAAATGGGACAAATAATAGACGAGGAGAAAAACAGCAAGACAGTACCCTTGAACCAAATCAAATCAATAATTATATTAAATGTAAATATTCTAAATACTTAAAAGGCACAGACTGACAACCCGATAAAAAAAAAAAAAAAAAAAGGCAAGACCCAGACTATGCAATCTACAAGAATGCACTTCAAAAAGAGACACAACCCTCAAAAGCAAAAGAATGAAAAAGCAAGAAAGCTGAAAACAGATAGTGATACGGCTGCTGGGGCTCTGGCTTATGTGAGGACACCGCCAGGGTAGCGCAAGGAAGTGGGCACAGTCTTTCCACCAGGACTGAATCACTCTGCCAGCTGGCTGGGTGATCAAATCAAACTTGTGCCCAGTAAGACCAGGGTCCAGGATCTCTGAACACCTGTGTGCCTCAACTCTGCATGTGTGTGGAAGAGGCGGGGAGGCAGGTGGACATCACTACAAAACTGCTACACAACAGCCAGGAGACAGTGAGCAGCGAGGAGGAGGAAAGGATACAGAGGGGCCTTTGGACCTGAAGATAATTAGTCCTGGAAAAAGGCCAATTTAAGGAAACCATACTTGAGGAAGCAGACAATCATTTCATAATTTTAAAAAAATGAGCAAACTTTAGTTTCAAAAAAGATGAAATGTCAAGTACTGGATATACCCTCCCACATTAAACAACTCAAACACTGAACAAAACAGATGGAACAACAGTTTTCAGGACATCAAACAGGACAAGACAGTAACCCTCGAGAGAGGGAAAAAACAACGTAAGAGCAAAAACTGTCTCGGTTCACTGCCTGGAAAGTTGTCAGGACTCAGTGCAGGGATGGGCGCCCAGGTACAGCCTGTCAGTCTCTCTGCACTGAGGTCCCTAACAGGAGTTTGGGGAGGCCAAGAAGGCTCAGTTCACATGGCAGAGGGTGAGAGAGGAAGGTGATGCTCAGAGTGTGTTCAGTTCACATGGCAGAGTATGGGAGAGCAACATGATGCTCATACACTGTGTTCTGGAGCTCGGCAGAGGACCTTCCCTCTTCTGCTGAGAACTAATCAGCACAGGCATAGGAGAAAACTGCCCGAGGATGGAGAAAGAACCGCCAGAAGGAGCAGGCAGCCACAGTGGGGACAACGTGTGACACACAGGGCATTACTCAGACGGCTATCCCTTCAGTGGTGGGGAAAGAATAGCCCCACGACTAAAGGCCACTCTGATCTCACCGTAAAAACTTCAAAGCAAGGCTCAAAAGGATCAAATGCTTGCAAGTAACTTAATTGTATCCCAGAACACAGCTCAAAGAGTGTTTTGAAAAATACATGACTATCCAGCACCCAAAAAGGTAAAATTCACCATGTCTGGCATCTAACTGAAAATTACCAGGCAGCAAAATGACCCCAATGTGAAAAAAAATCAATTGAAACTAATCTAGAAATGTCTACTAATTTTATCATCTGTGGAAAGAACATTAAACATTTATTACAATAAACATTAAAATTAAATATTAGTTTTAAACATTAACACAGTAATTAAAAAGAACGTAAATCCATAATGATGCACAAAGAACTCTTCAGATATTTACTCTAAATGATAAATGTCACAGAACAAGAGTATGATCCCATTTATTAAAATGTGTGTCTATGTATAAATGTATTTTAGAAACATCTGGAAGGATATACATATAACAATTAAAAATCACCCTGATGATGATCAAGGGATGTAGAGAGGGCTTTAATCTTTTACCCTAGATACATCCTTTGGGTTTTTTCTTTACTGTGGGCATGAGTTAGTCAGGCAATTTAAAACAAACTTATTCACTCAAAATACACAGATAATAATACATACCAAAGTAACTAAAGCTGGCTACTAGGCTCCTATGCGAAGTTTAGTATTTGTTCAACGAGAATCTATTGAGTAACTTTAATACTAAGGACAAGTTACTTAGAAACAATTGTTGCTTAGTAACAACAGGTTGCTTATATATGTTATTTTTCTATATCATAAAAGGTACTTAGTGTCTAAATAGTATGGATTCATGATTATAGATAAAATTATGAACTGAATAATAGTCGTGCAATCAAAAATATAATAATATAATTATACATAAAATATAATAATATATAATAAATAGTACTATATATTATTATATGACTCCGGAGGCATACTTGCAGCTGTACGACTGCAAACTCCAGTACAGTCTTAGTCTATTACAGTGTAATGCAATGTCATAAGAAATGAGAAGTCAGAAATTAGGGCAACAAGCGGCAGAGTAAAAAGGATTGTGAATTCTAAGAATCATGACCTAATATAAAAGCAGTTTTTGATGTTTCACAATTCAGACATTTTATTATTTCAAACTAATTTTCACCCCAATTAGTTCGAATGATTATGGTTTTGTGGTATTTGAAAAATTCAGACACACTTCTTTAAACAACTGAAGTCAAACAAAGCAAATGGCTGGCGGGAACATAAATTGGTATAGCCACTACAGAAAACAGTTTGCCAGTCCTCAAAAAGTTAAACATAGAATTAGCACATGACCCAGCAATTCCACTCAAAAGATCTGAAAGCAGGGAATCAAACAGATACTTATACGCCAGTGTTCATAGCAGCATTATTCGTAATAGCCAAAAGGTGGAAGCAACCCAAATGCCCACCAACAGATGAATAAACAAAATGCAATGGAACACCATTCACACACAAAAGAATGAAATTCTGATATGTGCTACAACATGAACCTTGAAAATATTATGGTAATTGAGATAAGCCAGACACAAAAAGGACAAATATTATTATTATGCCAGTTGTATGAGGTACCTAGAATAGGCAAATACTTAGAAAGTAGAGCAGGAGTTACCAGGGGCTGGAGGAGGGGGAATGGGGAGTTTTTAATAGAGTTTCTGTCTGGGATGATGAAAAAGTTCTAAAAATAGACAGTGGTGATAGTTGCACATCATTGTAAATGACATCTAATGTCACTGAATTATATACTTAAAAATGATTAAAATGGGATATTTTATGTTCTGTATACTTTACCACTATTTTTAAAAGACCATAAAAATAAATAAAAATGTACAGTTGTAGAAAGGGAAATGGTGCCCTAACTGCACACTCCTTCCTTCTATGGAATTTGCCTTATGTAGCTGACACCGCACACGTAAGCACATTCACAGCTACTGGTAGCCAGCAGTACTGTGGATTAAAAAGTCAAAGAAACTAAAGCATGCTCTCAAAGGTGGCCTGCCAGCAGCCTTAGGGAAAAATAAAATCCTTTACATACAGTCACCAAGCATTATAAAGCAGATGTAATGAGTTTAACACTGAAAAAAACACTATCAGATTTTTGCTTTAGGGCACTCTTGGGGATTACCTATAAGCACACGACCTTGACTCCAACTTCAGAAAAGTAAGAAAAGAGAGGAAAGGCCCCGAGAAGGGAGCTCCCTCCACAAACTCTCAGGATAATCTGCACAGGAGCCCCAGTTACGCAGGGCTCCCAGTTAGGCTTTCTGTCCACACCCTCGTTACAAATTACTCTCCTTCCCAGGAACACTGAAACTACTTGTCCATCACATTTTTAAAAAGAAAAAAAAAAAAAAACAAACAAAACCTCCCTCAACCCCACATATTCCTTTGACTAACACCTTCTCTTAATCTCAAAAAATTCAAATTTCAAGAGAAGCCGTCCACATGCCCTGAGTCTACCTCACTGGCCACGCACTCTGCAACCCACGCTAGTCGAGCTTTGCCCACGTTGTGCCACCACTGGCCAAGGACACCAGTGGCCTTCTGCTTGCTAAAGCCAATGACACTGCAATGCCCTCATGCCACCTGACCTGCATCTGACACTGCTGTCCACTCCTTCCTTCTAGAAACACTCTCCTCCCTTGGCTTCTCCACGCCTGCCCTCTTCTGGGTTTCTTCCTTCCTCTCTGCCTTCTCTCCTTCCTCAGGCCTCTTTCTGGAGGCCAGCCACACTAAAACGTCCATGTTCCCCAGGGTCCCATGCTCTTCTTGCTCCAGACATCCTCCCTGGGTGACATCCACCCTATTTCACATGCCATCTTTATACTGATGAAGGACAATTCTATTTCTCAAGTCTTTTCTCCCAAGTTGCAGACTTATCAATCTAATAGCCTATCAGATTTCCACATGCATATTCCAAAGACACACCCTAAACATGCCCAGAAATGGACTTTGTCAGCATTCCATCATAAAGTCTACTCTCCCCTCAGTGTTCTCGAGCATTCTGGATGGAAACTCACCTTTCCACTCACCCTAAAGAGAAACCTGAAGGTTACTCTTGATCCTTCTCTCACTTCCTTCCACCTCTAAGAAAGGCCAGACAAACCTACTTTCTAAACATTTCTAAAATCCGCTCACTTCTCTCCATCCAATGTGTGAGTTCCATTGTCCAAGTCATCATCACCTGTTTTCATCTACTTCAAAAGCCTCCCTCACATCTGCCCTCCCTACTCCAATTCCTCTCTGCCCCACTGCTAGGATCTTTCTAACAATTACACTGAGACCGTCACCCTTGATTAAAACTTTCCAGTGCTGTCCACAGCTCTTACAAGTTCAAGCATAATACCTGGCACACAGTAGGTGCTCAACACCTATTTGTTCACTAAATAAACTCAGTCTAAATGTTACTAAATGTGGCTGATAAGTAGATTGGCCACATATCCCAATCTATACAGGCCCGTCCGTTTATGCCTGCCATCTCAGGGTAATTAATGGTACTTTTTTTTAATCTCAGATGTATTCCAGTTTGGACAAAAAAAATTACATGATCATCTGACCCTGAATACCTTTGTGGTTTTAGCACTTACTATTCTTACCTTCAACTATAAATTTCACACTTCCTGAACTATTTTCAATTCTATAAACATGTCATGCCTTTTTGCCTCTGGATCTCTGTTCATACCGTCCCTCTTTCACCTGACTAGATCCTACTCATCTTTCGGGTCTCAGCTTAGATTTCACTAGTGGGAAGCATTTTATGACCTCTAAAATCTGTTACGTATTTATCCCTCCTATGGACTGCCTTAGAACACTCTACTTCTCCCATCATTGTGTGTACACTGTGTTATCACTGCTCGTTTACATGTCTGCATTTTCTGAACTGTAAGTTACTTCTCTATCTTGTTCAGCATAGCACCTGACACAGCAGTCATGAAAATATTTGTTAAATGGATGAATTATTAATCCATTTACCACATAGCACAGTGCCTACCACCTAAGAAGTGCTTAGGTGGCTCACGTGAATTCGCTATTTCCCAGTAAATTTAATGTTACTTAGTTCAGTTTCCTTAAATATAGAAAGTGTAGTTTTCCTGAAATGAAAAACTTATTTAATAATTTCGTCTAGGATTACTGCCCCAGCTGAAAGAACCAAAGCCAATACTTTCACTGGCAATCATAAAACTCTTAAATTTACAAACTAAACTTTATTTTCTAAAATGCCAGTGCCTAGCCCCTACATTTCTTAATTACAATTTTTCTAAATCTCTACCATGGTTTGGGGGAAGAATTTCCCCCTAAAGCCTAGGTTTTTTTGCTTAAAGCCATCAGAGCCAATTTAAAAATTGTGCATCCTCCTGGGATGCTACGTGGTTGCTAAAGCTGATGACTAGATACCCGACTGAAGCCAGGTAGCCCTTCAGATGTTTCATTGATCAACAAATATGCAAGCAGCAGTTCCCACTGCCAGGAACTGTTCCCAGAGGACTTGGTGGTGGAAAGCCAGCAAGGGCCCCTCCCCTCGGAAGCCTTTGTTTTAAGAGGGGGAGACAGCCAACCCACAGCAAGGCAACTCCAGGTTGCAGTGAGTGCAATTAAAGAAAGTAGGTGTGACTTAGGTAAGGTGGGGGGAGGGTCTAGCTACAGGAAGAACAAGGGACAGGGAGGGTGAGGCTGGGAGGCAGAGGGGGCAGCAAGGCACAGGCCCAGGGAAGGGCTGTGGGAAGTGTAAAAGCACAAACCAGAGGCCAATAATACAAAGGTACCTTTACAGAAAGAGTTTTTAAAATTAACACCTTGTTTTTAGCAGGGCTTCCCTGCTGTTTCTATGCACATAAACTAGCATTCAGAGGAGGAAAAGATATATTATTTTCATAACCTATGCATAAAATATACTAAAAAACAAGTTACAAGATTTTAGCACTACTAAAACCAGAACAAAAGATGTGCGATATATTCCCTAGGCATCCGCCCACCTTCCTGGGCCCGGGGCAGAAATTATTAACCGACCAGTGCAGTTTATACATCTGGGTCTGCAGCAGCTCCTGCTTGCCACCTCTGTCCCAAAAGCTCAATAATCAAAATGGATGAAGTTTAAAAAAGCACATTTTCCAGTTAGAAAACTCCTAAAGAATGTATATTATATAATTCGGGACATTTAACTTGTCCAGAGATCTAAACAAAGAATCAGGAAAACTTTAGCGTGACCATTTTTCATGGTATTTTAAGTATTACACACTCTCCTAGTTTTATAAAAGGATTACCCTGAAAGTATAATTAAGAATCTTTTCTTAATGACTCGAGGTCACCATCATAACTATGCATTACTACATAACATAAAAGACACTGAACAGTTACTTTCCAGGCCTCAGCTTTCACACATGAAAAATGACAGGGCCAGACTAGATGATCCGAAAGTCCCCATGGGCCTATTTAAGAAATTTAAGTACTTTATATCAAAGTATCTAAAGAAAACTGCTATACTTAAGTGAACTGTACACATTTTAAAGTTAAGCTACTCAAAATGACACTTCTTATGGTCATCTACATGAACGAACACACAGCTGGGTTAGAGGAGCACCGTCTCTGTTTAAACCATTCCTGGGCTGAGCCCAGCACTCTTAACCATGATTTATTTTTATCAGAAGTTCCTCTTTGGGGCAATTTCTCTTCTAGATTCATATAGCTAATATAAACCTCCCCACAGAACTACAGCTGGTTTTTACTGTATCACAACTGTAAGGTTAAGGATATCATAAAATAGACTGCCAAGAGGATTAAGTTAGAAAAATAAAATACAATTTGAAGAGCTAACTTAAAGTTTATTACACAAAATGGAAGAATGAATCATACTTGGTCAAAGGAAGAAATTCTGACTAAGCAGCAACCAACAGAGGGAAAAAGATTACAAAATGAGGGATTCATGTCATGCAAAGACAGAGAAGCCAGAAGACAAGACCCTCAGTGGGGTCCTTACTGGACACCCATGCAGGACAGGTGCCTCTGACCAGATTTCTGCCAGGATGCTTTCTTTCCTTTCCAGTTCATCCTTCCCACGAACTAATCAATGCTACAAAAGCAGGGAAACCAAGCAGGTGAGGAAATATTGCTGAAATGGCAATACCTAAGCATCTCTGGGGGTGAGGCACTTCACACAAGTCTTTATTTAATTTTCTAAACAACCCTAAGATGGTGGCATCGCTCAGTTTTGCAGAGAAAAGCAGCTCATACCAATTACACAAATAAGGTAACCTGCTTTGAAGCAAAATGACCAGAAAACGGAAGAAGTGGAATTTTAACCCAGTTTTTTGCCCCACACCTTCCAAGATGTAATTATGCCAGAGTCCATCAGAGCCTGGCCCCTTAACTGATCTTCCAGCCACTTATCTTTCCTCTCCTCCAATCAACTCTGCACACTACTGCTAGAGGCTCTCTTGATAAAGGATAGTCATCCTGTCACATATCAAAAATTTCTGATGATTCCCAATTACCTGAGATCAAGTTCAGATTCATTTCTCTGGCATTTAAGAGCCTCCCTAATCCAACCCCATCCTAAAAATCCAACCCTATCTCCCACTGCACAATATCAAGTCCCCTTCCCTCGCCCAGTAAAACACCATTGGAATAAACACTATGCCCACAACATTCATGACCCCTTCTCTCTTCTCTACTGGACTCCTCCCCCGCCATTTTGTTACGGTTTTCATCCTCCCTCTTGTGAGCCAGGGAAGGTAACCCCATGTGCAGCTCCAGGGATAGATTTAAGGCTCGTAGGCCAGCATTTCTCACTGTTGGTGCAATTAGCATGGGGTTGGGGGGAATCAATTCTTTATATTATTTTGGGATTATCTTGTACATTATAAGAAGTATTGCATCCCTACAAGGAATATGACAGGCTGTGGCACAATTACTAGATGAGGAACCATAGCCCAAAATGATTAATTTGCCTAAGGTTACAGAGCTAGAGAGCAGTGAAGCTGGGACTGCAACCAAGCACTATGCAATGGGCCCTTTGCAGAACACCAAGGTGGCTCCCAGATCTTACCTACATCGTTTGCCAAGTACTTACTACCGATCACTCCACCGGGATATGAAAATGAGCAAAGAAGAGTCACTGCCCTCAAAGGTGAATGAGAAAGAGAAACAGTCAGCATATAACGTGGTGTGATACACATGCACGAGTAAGAGAGCAGCGCAGTGCGCAGGCAGATCACCTGTGGGCAGGCAAGGCCCTGTTACCAGGGAGAAGACATACCAGAGGAAGCAAGGGCAGCGTGTAGGCTGAGCTTTAATGATCTGACCAGCAGCTTCCATTTTGGTATTTAATACAGTATTGGCATAGCTGTGGGTTTTTGCAGCTACTGTCTTAACACAAACCATGAGGGCCTCATGGACAGAGACCACGTTTATTTTACTTCTTTTACATCCTCAACAGTAAACCTAGTTACTTTAATTGCAAATATAAGCACTAAATATAGGCTAAGTGGAAATGCCCAAGAATAATAATATCCTGTTACCACCAGCAGAATATATTTTCTTCATATGACAAAATCTTCCCCTACTCATAGGGTGGAAGGAAAGAGTGCCTCCAGAAACTGTAACTACTGTATTAAGTGCCTCATACTTGGAAGATCCTCCAAATTTAAAGAGCTATGAACTATTTTCCTCTTTTGTAAAGTAGAAAAATGATGCCACCACATTACTCTAAAAATAACAAAATCAAAGTAGTTTACTAAAGATAATCTAAAATCTATTGTCACTGAAAATGTTATGAAAGCACTTCTGATCATCTTGTAAATCACAATACGGCACGAGGACACTAAGGGACATTGATCAAGTTACAATAGTAAGGAACAAAACAATACTGACTTCGGCAACTACCATCAGTTCTTTTCAAAATCCAACCTTAGGTCCACGAAAACCATACTCTAACAGTCTAACCTAAGTAATCCCAGGTAACTGGTGGCAAATCTCAAAAATGTGACTCATTAATATGAGAGTATCACACGGTCTGTATTCCACATAACCAGTTCACCACATTCACTGATGCTGTTTTGTATGAAACATGTGGCATGTACATTTAGCACGCTACTCTCCAATACATAGTGGTAATTCTGATCCCACCAACTGAATCACACGCTTACCAAGAACCAGCTGTGATTACAGTAAGTTGTACTTATGAGAGTAGCTATGCAATTGAATTATTTCATAAGCTAATGAAACATGAGTACAAGAAAGTAATTGTTTCTAAGAAATCTAAGCTGAATGTTTTGAGGAACTTGATAAAAAGTTGCTGAAAAGTTTGTTGTCAAAGTAAGTGTAGTTGAGACAATAATTAAGACAAATGGGAAGTGATTTTCAAAAATCTAGGATTCTATACTCACGATGCTTTGAATTATCTTCAAATTCTTTAAGCTCTTTAAAAGAAACTAAAAATGGAAATTGCAGACAATGTGCTATGAGTGTGGATTATGCAAAATGGATCACTTAGAACTGCAAACAGAGATATATACTCAAAGACCTTGGCTTTCTATGAAGAGGGTGAATAAATGTATATTTATATATTTTAAGCTAAAATAAGACAGTACACACCTGACCCTTGAAGAACATGGGTTTGCACTGAGGGGTCCACTTACATGCAGATTTTCTTCCATCCCTGCCACTCCTGAGACAAGACCAGCCACTTTTCTTCCTCCTCCTACTCAATGTAAAGACGATGAGGATAAAGACCTTTATAATGCTGCACTTCTACTTAACAAATTGTAAACATATTTTCTCTTCCTTATGATTTTCTTAGTAACATTTTCTTTTCTCTAGCTTTATGGCAAGAATACAGTATATGATACATATAACATACAAAGTATGCACTAATCAATTGTTTACATTACCAATAAGGCTTCCAGTCAGTGGTAGGGTATTAGTAGTTAAGTTTTGTGGGAGTCAAAAGTTATACATAGACTTTCACCTGGGCAGGGGCTTGACTCCCCTAATGATGCTCACGTTGTTCAAGGGTCAACTGTATATCCTTCCAATCCTCTTTTCCATCAACTCTTTAACCACCTACAGGCACCATTTGAAGGTGAAAGGCCAGCCCCCACCTTCCCAGCTCCGATCCAATAAATGCATACATACCTCCACTCTTCCCAACTCTCCCTCTAAGCATCCTCCTTTTGCTGGCACCACCTAAGCTGTACAGAAAGATTTTAGAAAGGCCTCGTCTCCTGGGGATTTTAAGTGCACTGGAGTCAACAAGAGAAAAACAACACATGCACCCATCCTAAAATCTTTAGGTATGTTACCTTCATGGTCACACTACCTGTGGAAAATTTGTTTTGAATTAACACGGGCAGATTCATACAAATGCGAATCAGTAATAGATGACTCTGTCCCACCTTAATACATGTATTATCAAGCAAAATACAGCAAACAATTTATGAATGTCTACACTGCATACCAACAGACTAGGTATTTGAAGATATTAAGGATTTATTCTTAATTTTTAAGTATGATTAACAGGATGGTTATGTGTTTTTAAGTCTTCATTTTTGAAGATACATACTGAAATATTTATCAGGAAACAATGTCTGGAATTTGCTTCAAAATAATGAGGGAACGGGAATGGGGGAGTGGAGGTTAGAGGAAATAAAATTGGCCAGGAGGTGATAATGGTTCAGGCTGCCAATGGGCACGTGGGGATTCACTATGCTATTCTACTTGAGCCCATGTTTTAAATTTGTATAAATAAAAAGTTAAAATTAAAAAAACACCGAATCATGCCAAACCGTCTGGATATCTTTAGAAGTCACAGTATGGTGAATCCTTGTAATTTTATACTGCCGCAGCAGCCACACCGAATGCTAGACTCTCTCCCACCAGAAGCAGGGCTCAGTCACCCATGGCACCTTCCAGTTCTACACCTGTTTCCAGTTCCTCAGTGTGGGGGGACAGACACCCGCCTTATACAACTTTTCCTCCTGTGACCACCTCCCTGTGGGACAGCCACATACAGCCTGCGTGACTGGCCCCTGACCCTCACACCCCACACAGACCATGCAGCTATGCTGTAGTGACTTCCTCGAACTCGTGCCTGCTTGCCGTAAACCCACCAATTAAACCTGAGGGAAAACTGTTTGCACAACGCCTTGGACCCAATAAAAAAGCACTGGCCCGTGGATCTCTGGGTCTGTCTCTGTCTCTGCCTGGCCTCTCCGAGTGTGACCTCCAGGCTTGCTGTGTCCCCCAGGGCCTGCAAGGAATAAAGTCTTCATCTTCATCCGTGTCTCTCCTGATCTTTGGAGGGTGCTCTCCATCTTAAAGATCTTAAATTAAAACAGAAATGGAGTTTAAGCACAGATAATATGAAATTCCAGTAATAAAATTTCACATCAAAAACTCACTTAATGGAACCAGGAAAGAATAAGGATTCAGTGAACCTCACAATCCTAAACCAGGATGATGCCATTTCTTCTAGGCCCATGAGAACATTCTGACCCAATTCTCAGTATTCCAGTGCTTTTTTATACTGCTGTTCTCAAGACTGCTGAGGCTTCTGGAAGTTTACACCAGAAACCAGTGAACAGTGATCCTAATTAGAAAAGGAATGTGGTCAGTACTAACTGATTGTAAGTGTTTTTTATCTGCCTGAAATCTTGCAGACTGAAAATAGTTTACTTATTGTCTGAGTGGATACCTGTCAAGAGAACAGAATGACGGTGCTAACAGCCAAACCAACTATTTCAGCTCAAAGGGGCAAATGGTCTGATGGGTTGTATGTATTTTCTTTCAGTATATCCAGGAGACACAATCTGAAAATTTCTATCAGATAGAATCTTAAATTCAGTATGTTAGAGTTTTTTAATCATTATTTCTTAAAAAAAATTTTTTCCAACTGGTTTGACTGGGGTCTTCCTCATACATACAAGGATAATCTATCAATCCTTTTGAAGCTCTCTCGCTGATTGACTTAAATGGAGCACAGGATTTTCCTGCTGTGACTTAAATTGGATAGAATCAATTAAGTTTTAAGAAGGGATAAAACAAGATTTAAATCCAATATCAAAGTGAACAGAGTGTTAACTCCATGTGGTCAGCTCTGACCAATAAAGGCAAGCTCGACAAAGAAGAAAGAAAAGAGAAGAAAGAAAGAAGGACAGCTGTTAAGTCATTTTTGGTGTGCTGAGAACTTTCCAATGGTTTCATGTTGCCGAATAAATGCCAAAGCCTCTGTGATCACCTCCAACTCCCTTTGCAACCTGGCTCCCAAAGATGCCCTCTTCTTCCCTTTGTTCACTCAGCTCCAGCCACAATGGCCCGGCAGGCACCGGCCCAGGGCCATGCTCTTTCCTCAGAGATCCAAATGACACCCACTCTCCCTTTGATCTTTTTTTTTTTTATTGTTTGTTGTTTATAGGGGTACAGGTGTTTAGGTTACGTATGATGCCCTTTGATCTTGAATGTCACCTGCCTAGTGAGACTTTCTTGGCCACCTCACCTAATACTGTGCACACAGCCCCTAGCATTCTCTCTTCTTCCCAGCTCTCTTTCTCCTCCTTGCCTTGTCTGTTGCCATCTCCCCTACTGGAATGGAAGCTCCATAAGAGCAGGGATTTTTGTCTCAGGGCAAAGATTTTTAAAATTATTTTCTTCAATGCTGTATTCCTAAAGCTTCAATGGTTTCTGGCCCAGAGTAGGTACTTCACAATTTACCGAAGGAACAAACTAACATGATGATCTACTACTATAAGGATATAGTGAGATTTGCTTCCTGCGAACTGTCAACGGAAAAAAAAGCCAAACTCTGTAAAACAATTTTAAAGAGATTTATTCTGAGCCAAATCTGAGGACCATGACCCAGAGACACGCCCAAGAAGCCTTGAGCAAGCGGACCCGCTGTGGCTGGGTTACAATTTGGTTTTATATGTTTCAGAGAGACAGGGGTTACAGGTAAAGTCATAAATCAATACGTGGGAAGCATACATTGGTTTGGCCCAAAAAGGTGGGCCATCTCGAAGGCGGGGGGGGGGAGGCAGCTTACAGGTTATAGGTGGGTTTAAAGATTCTTTGGCTTGTAATTGGTTAAAGACACAAAGCTTTGTCTGAAGGCTTGGAATGTTTTAACATAAGGAGCCATTTATCAGAGATAAGCCACTGGACATATATTTGTTGTGTAAATTGAGGACCTGCAGGTTTGTCTTGCATACCCTTAGACCTGTTAATGGGTTACAAAGGATGTCCCCAAGAAGGGAGGGGGGCATGATGAGGCAGGTCTGACCTCCTTCCTCCTGGCAGGCAATTTCGTTTTAGGATATTCCTTTGGTCACGAGGGGGTCCATTTAGTCAGCCAGTGAGGGGGGGAGGGAGGGTGAGCCTCAAAATTTTTAGTTCACAGAACTTAGTAAACAGATCTGCTAAGCGTGTGTGGTGGTATCGTATCACAGATTTTCTACCAATGCCAGTGTGCTTTCGACCTCATTAATACCTTTATCCTCCAGACTTCTAACATTCTGCTTTGTTTTTATCTTGTTTTAATGTATGAAAGGTAATTTACTGGAATTAACAAGGCACACTGGCAACGGCAAAAGAATCCAAGGTACACGGCCAGACATCCAGATTTGGGAAAGTGGGTTAACTTAAAGTTTCAGGTAAATAAAGAGAAGCAAGTAGAAAAGTTCATCACCTCCACAACAAGAGTAGCTTGAAATTAGAAAAACTAGTTTCAGCTCCCCCAACAGTTCAGATGGACCCTACACCTTGGGGTCTAACAGATCCCAGTGTATGTCCTGTTTTGTAACAACACGAGTACCAGCACCCAACCATAACAACTATTACTGGCTATACAGCTGACTAGACACTTTGGTAAGGCCTTTATGTAAAACTTCATTTCATTCTTGAGATAACTTGGTAGAAACAACGTTTTTGAAATGTTGTTTTTTCATCTTTAGTTTTTTTTCTATTTCTTTCTCCCACCTATACAACTCAAACCAGCAGTTCCCACTTCCCTGAGAATGTGACCAGACGGAGGACAATAAAGGCTTTCTGGTTTGGGTTTCCCAAGGCTCTGAGAACAGAGAGATCTCCAGGCCTGGACAGAAAATACCTGTGATAAATACTGCAAGGGAGAGGGAGAGCGAGGCCCCTGTTCCTCCCACCCCCACCTCCACTCCCAAAGCCCGGAAGAGATTACCTGGGCTGCAGGAAAAGATGGTGGGGAAGCAGAGCGCAGAGACTAGAGACAACGGTCGGACCTGGGAAGAAGAACCTTCACCCCACACTCAGAACCCCAGTGAAACAACAAAACAACAGGAGGGGGAAAAACCCAAAAAGCTATTTACTGCATTAAGGGAGAAAATGTCTGAGCTTTGAGAGATACGTGCCCCAATACAACACGGAACCAGCAAAATGGTCCCTGTGCCCTCAGGTGTAGCAACGAAGTGGTGGAGAGAACCACTAACCTAAGGGGTACAGACTAAAAGAGCAAGTAACACCTGCTGGGGAGGTGACTGGAGGGCCAGATAGGGTCATCCCCCAAGATCATGGCACTGTGTTAGCATTCCTACCCTCGAATTACGCTTACCCTGGGCGAGAGGTGGCGGCCTGGGAACTAACAGATTATATAATAGTTCCACTACTCCAGTAAGATGGGGACATAATTTGTTGTCAATTATTACAGGAAAGTAAAGTTCTATTTATTCCCCCACCTGGATTGTGCAATGGAATTCACGCCTGAATCCATTCAATTACTTGTATTTTACAGATGAGGAAACAGAAGAATTAGGTAACTTTCCAAAGAAATGTAACTGGACCTGACTGGGATTTGAGTCCAGGCTCCTAAGCCTATGCTATGCCACTACCACTACATTAATCAGGTAGAACTGATTGTATTCACTCATTGCATCTCTAAAAGAAAACACAACAGAATTTTTCTTCCAAATATAAAATTCAGGGAAACCAAACATTAATAAGGGAAATGAGCTTTTATGTAATAGCTACAATTAATCAAAGAGGAATGCAAATGACCTCAAAATTAATTCATTACGTACATCATACATCCCTCTACAAATAACAGTAATTATACGAAAGTATAATTGAGAAATACTTAATGTCGAAAACACATTATGAAGTTTTTCGGTGTTTTGTTTTGTTTTAAAGACATGGTCTCGCTCTGTCTCCCAGGCTGGAGTGCAGAGGCATGATCATAGCTCACTGGAGACTCCAACTCCTGGCCTCAAGTGATCCTCCCACCTCAGCTTCCCAAAGTGCTAGGATTACAGGCATGGGCCATGGTACCCAGCCTGAAGTCCAGTATTTTTAAATGAATCAATATTTTATTAACATAATCTACATATATTTTAACAATGGTATTGCAAATGTGAAGAAGATACACAGTCTATAAACAATGTTTGCCCATTTAAAGATCCAGAAAACACTCCAGCTGGGAATCCCTACTCTAGAGTAAGCTCTGGGTATTGCAAACCAGGTATACAAAACACTCCAAACACTTTAACTAAACTGCTTACCTGGAAATCAAAAGAAGCAGATCCATTTTAACCATTGCAAGACACTATGTCCTCAGCCACAAGGAATTTAGAATGAACAGAAACAGATTTGCCTAGCGCATGTTGTTCCCTGGTTCCAAAAAGTGGCTTTGTGTGACCAGTCCCAGGTAAAATTTTAAAGCACAACCAGAGACACTTATACCTTCTCTGAAATGTACTTCTGTCCTGCAAGGTCAGTCACTATAATAAAGAACATTTTAAATGAGACCTGAAACTAAACATATCCTCATTTATTTAACACCACTCCCTAACCTACAAGAGTATAGAAATGATCCTCTTCTTACATCATGACTAATACATATCAGAGTATTTAACCAGCACTTGTTTTTACGATTTTCACACTGTGGCCTCTCTATTGACATATATTTACTTCTATTGTTGTAAGTTGCCAATGGCGGTGAATGGTGGAATATAGATTGAAAGGCCTCATTTCTGATGCCAAATACTGTGCTATCATCACTGTACACTATATATATTCCTCTACCCCACCATACAACACTTAACTGAAGACAGTAAAATGTCTGTTTCCCCCAACGGACTATAAATTCTTTGAGTAGGAAAATGTACATGTGTTTTCAATTACAGTATAAATTCTGGAGAGAGACAGTTGAATGAAAAAAACTTACTTTTGATTTTTGGTAGCAAAATAGCATACTTAACATTTCCTGTAAATACCCCTTTGATATTCATGTATAATAATATTCTAATGTTAACCACAGATAGTAAAAATTAAATGTAGTCCTTCCATAACTAATGGTACAGTATATGCAGTTTAAGGATCCCGCAACAAGAAATCGAATGATGTAAACGCCAAGAATTTCGTAATCTCCTGCACTTTTCTCATTTAGACACACATTAATACTTATTGATTCTGCAGGGGCAAGTTATATGAACACAGCCTCTTGATCACAAAGCTACTTAAAGCATGCCTTTGCCATCAGGCATATATGAGTCCTAGATAAATCAATTTGATTATTCAGAGGTCGATTTATCTAGTTTGGGGACTCTTCCCATTCTTTTCTCTGGCTTTGACAAACATTTGTTTCTTTACTTCTAAGTGGGCAAACAGGAAAAATGAAGCCACTGAAATTCAAATTCACCAAAATTAAGTACAAATACATATCACCACAAATAAGATAAATAACCAGATTTACAAATACCATACACTATCTGAATTATAAATTAAAAAGATTCTTTTACATAGTAATCCCCCTCAGTGAATTAAAAATTATTCTCATTATACAACCATTTTAGAAACATAGTATACAAAGCAAAGAAATCTAAACTAATTATTGTGAACTACAACAATACACAAAATCGTATGGCATGTTTTCTGAGTAACTTAAAAGGCAACAGGGAAAATAACCGGCTACCAAAATAATCTGAGATTCTAATAGTATTGAGACATTTTGCATATAATACAAATGACCAATGAATAGAACACTGAAAATACTGCAAGTTGACAAGAAACTAAAGGGCTTTTGAGAATACTTTACCAATCTTGTGGTTTTCAGCACATTTGAACCCAGTTAGATAAAAGATCCCTTTAAGCAAGACACGAGTGTTCCCTGCACACGGCATGCTAGTGCAGCACACCTGTCTGCTGCCTCACAGATCTTAGGGACTCTGACTCGGAACCCAGGTCCTTACGTTTCTTTGTCCATCCTCCACAACAGTAGTTCTCAAAGGGTGGCCCCTAGACCAGCAGCATCGGCATCACCAGACCTCGTGAATCAGAAACTGGGGTTTCTGAGCCCAGCAATGTGTGATTTAACAAGCTCCCCAGGTGTGTGATTGTGACACAGCTAGAGGAGAGTACCACGGCTCTACCATAACACCTAACCCTCAGGAAACATCACTTGTAAAACACTGATGCACTTTAGTAAGAGTCCAATTTCTTTCTCAAATGGAAGCTTATTACCATTGCCATAATCTTTCTCTATAGCAGATTCCTAAACAGTCGGAGAAGAGGAGAGTTTAGGAAAAGAAAAAACACTTAATACCTACGTTTTAGAGAACCACTACTATCACTTTTATAACACGAACTACAGAAAGGGCACGAGATGTTTCTACTTATCAAAAAGGGGAATGGGTTTTTAAACATTGAGAACTTTGCTTCTGGACTTATATAGCAGTAAAACTATCAGAAGTAAATGTTATAAGAATTTTTAAAAATTTCCATACATTTCGGTGTCATCTTGGCTTTAAATGGTTAAAACAGATCAATCTAGTGCAATGAAAGATCTCAGTCATCTAAAGGCTACTGATTTTTGGGTTTTGGGGGAGGGGGTTTTCAAGGACACTGAATATGCTTTACTTACTGGTAATGTCAGTCACAGGACAAAGTAAATCTGATGCATCAACGAAACGAATGTAAAATCATAGTACTCAACTCTCAACTCTAAAATCTGAGGACTAAGTGATCTTAGGAAGGTGGGGAGAGGCAGGGAGTGATGGAAACCGCTCCAGACCCACAAAGGATTAGCCGCTCTGCCTCCTCTGAGCTCCTGAGGGAAAAGGCATACGGAGGCAGGTAAAATTACACATTTTATTGTAATGTAAATTTTTAAGACCTTCAGGTTCAATTGTGGTTGCTCAGTAAATTTTTAGTTATCTTTAAAAGTTAAACAACATACTGTTTTTTCCTTTGGGAAAAGAAAATATGGTACTTTAGGAAATAAACTTTATAATTTATTTACAAAATAATATTTGTAATCCTGAGTACATTAGCATTTTTCTAAAGTGCCACTTACTATAAGTATTAATTAAAACCATTTTTTCATCTTAGTAAAATTCAAAACAAATTAACAAAAGGTAGATAAGTTTGGGAATCTGCTTTGGAGGCCTAGTTAAAGACAGTAAGTACGTTTTTAAATTTTAAAAAATGACCTTATTTTTCCCTTATTACAAAAGCAACAAATATTCATTACTCAAAATCTTGAGAATACAAAACAAGCTAAAAGATGAAAAAATATTCCTAAGTGTAGTCACCATGAGATAGACAACTACTATTAACACACATATCTACAGTTTTGAGCCCTTTTGTGTCAATTTATATTAGAAAATACATTTAAACTGGCATTAAACTGGTATATTTTAAACAGCTCATTAATATTTGAATGTCACCTAAGGGAGGATCCAAACCTTTACTACTAGCACAGGAGAGGCACATCAAAGCTACTGGAATGTCTGCTGAACTAAATATTTGGGATCTGACAAGACAAAGTCTGGACTTGCACACTGTCGAGATGTACTATATAAATATTGTTAAAGCATCCGAAATGATAAGGGTTAAAACTCACTCAATGAACTAAAGAAAATAGTAGGCATTTTCAGACTCAGGTCCTTTGAAAGCCTCCTGGCTTGAGGAGTTGTACGGAGGCAGCGCTGTGCCCTTGCAGAAAGAGAACGCCGCCTTCCTTCAGGACACTGAGCCCTTTGAGGGCAAGGACACGCCTTTCGAACTGACATCCCAAGGTGGAGGGGAGGACCTGGCTCTGGGTTCATGGAAGTTCGAATGAATGAGTCAGTGGGTAACAGTTACCAGGATAAAGTTACCTTTTCCCCTCCTTAACTTACCCTAAAGTTAGGTGTCTCTTTGAACGAATGAATCACCGCAAATCTATGATTTTTGAATACTGCCTCTGTAGGTAATAAGACTATATGACTTGACTTTCAGATGCTAAAAATAGCCCAGAAAAATTGAGTCAGACTGAATAGCATCCTTAAGTACTGTATTTACAATGTCTAAAAACGAATAAGAAGGGTGAAATACATCATGTGTTTTTAATAGTCAAAAGAAAAAAAAGAACCAAAGAAATACCAATTGGAAAGTTTTGAAATGCCCAGTGTGAAATTTTGAGTGAGGTTTGGTTTCAATAAAAATGCTTCTTCACCTTTTGCCCCAAAGAACATATTAACACTTTGTGTGTACATATTCTACTCCCTTCACTTTACAGCCTTTTGTAAAAAGGCTCTAACTTGGATTTCGTCCTGGCAAGTATTGCAGGCTAATATCTGAAACATCCATCACCAGACTGAAAGAATGCAAGTGCTGAATAAAATATTAAAAGCAAAACACACACACACACACACACAACTTAATCCTGCATAAAACATATTGCTGAGTACACACACACACACACACACAAACAGCTCTGGAGAGGTCACAAAGGAAGTGAAAGCAGAGACCCTGGAGAAAGCCTGTGCTGAGGCAGGATCTCACCAGGAGTCTCCCCCAGACCCTGGAGACCGAGTCTGTGCTCTCAGGACTGTATGGTGCCAGGGGAGGTAAGAGACAAAGACTCCTGTATTAAGCTACAAGCTGGGACTCCAAAAGGACCTCGATATAAGGGTACAGAGAAAAATATATGCAAGGAAATGTCTTATTGAAGACATTAGTGGGAATGAGAGAAATTTCTCTTGAGATCAGAGGTCTATATTTATGCTACACACATGGCTGGAAAAACATAAGCCAGGAATTAAAGATACAGTGATCCCCAAGGACGTAATGTTCCCAGGAGATGGATAAAATCACACACAAATCCTCCCTGGAAGAATACGACTTCAATGTAAGTGTAAGAATTCCCTCGAAGTTCCAAAGAAAATGAGCAACCTATGAAAAATAAAAATCACAAAACACACAAGAAAGCGAGGCACCATGAGTGAGAATGAGCAGAAACAGGTGGCTGAATCATTTCTGATATTAGAATCAACAAACACAAAATAATAAATTTCTTATATGCTTTAAGAGAAGCTTAAAAATATAAGCAAAGAACCAGAGACTATAAAGAATGACCAACCAGATTTGAAAAAGAACCAAATATAGTTTCTAAAAATAGAAGATAATTGAAATTGAAAATTAAATGGATACTACAGATTAGGCCTGACTGAAGAAAGAACAGTGAACTGAAAGTAAGAGCCGAAGAAATTATCCAGAATGTGGCATGAAGAAAACATAACAGGTTGATAGACTGGAAGTTAGATTTCTGCTCATCCTTTTCATGCTAATTAGAGTTCCAGAAAGAGAGAATTGGGAAGAGGCAATTTTCATGACAAAATAATTGCTGAGAATTTTCTAGAACTGTACTTTCCAATATAGTAGCCATTAGCCACATGAGGCTATTTAAATTAAAAACAGTTCCTTAGTCAGACTAACCTCATTTCAAGTTGTCCATTAGCCACATGTGGCAGGCGGCTAGCACATGGGACTGTGCAGGTGTGGAACATCACCACAGAGAGTTCCGCTGAACTGCACTGTTCTAGAACTACTGATGCACCCATTCTCAGATCCCAGACGGCCAGGAAATGCCAAGCTGTGTAAACAGAATTCACACATGGACATTACGGTGAAACTGCAAAATACTAAAGACAAACAGAAGGACTTAAAAACAGGCAGAAGCCAGGCACCTGTAGTCCCAGCTACTGGGGAGGCTGAGGCAGAAGGATTGCTTGAGCCCAGGAATTTGAGATTGCTGTGAGCTATGACTGTGCCACTGAACTACAGCCTGGGCAACAGAGTGAGACCCCGTCGTTAATTAATTAATTAAATCAGGCCAAAAGAAGAGTTGCACCACCTACAAACAGACAATAATTAGATGGCTGACTTCTCAGCAGTAACTTTGAAAGCCGGTAGAAAACAGGGAAAGGATACCTTCATTGTGCTGAGAGAAAATGCTGTCAACTTAGAACTCTGTACCTAGAAAACTATCTTTTACGAACAGGGCAAAATACACTTTTATACATAAGAGATTTACCAACAACAAACCATCTTAATGGAAATTTCAGTTCATTTTAGGCAGAAGGAAAGTTATCAGAAAGGACAGAAAGGACTGAAAGTTATCAGAAAGGACTGGAACAGCAAACAAAGACAGTACGACGTGAGTAAATCTATAAGCAGACAGAAATTCCCTAGCCACAAAGGTCACCAGATTAAACAAAAAGGTAAAATTCAGCTATAGGCTTTTATAAACCAGGGAAATATTTATCAAAAAGAAAGCTAGTGAAATCACATTAATATTAGACAAAATAGTCTTTAAGAAAAAATGCATTACTAAAGAGTAACTTTATAATGATTAAAAACTTCAATTCACCTGGAAGATAACACTAATTTTAAACAGAGAAATTTTTCAAATCCACCGTTTCAACATTGCCGTCAAGGAGATAAAAGATCGGTTAGACATAACAGATCAAGTAGAGAAAAGCAATTAATAAGGAGATAGATGTGAACGGCATAATTAATAAGTAAATCTAACGGACATACAGCATACATACACGAGAATACACATATTCTTTTTATGCACAGATGGAACATTTATGAAAACTGACTAGATATAAAGTTAGCCTCAACAAATTCCTAGGTACAGTACTGGTTATTAATCAGATTCCCTGATCGCAATGCAATGAAGTTAAAATCATCGACAAAAAGATAAACAGAAAAACCCTACACTTTTGGAAATTAAACACATTTCTGACAACTCATGGGTTAAAGACAACTCTTTTTAAAGTCTCAGAAGTATGAAACTTGTTCCAATTATCTTAAAACATAAGAACCAATTTCTTATGTAATCCTTAGTAAAAGAGAATTATATTTTTAAAACATTGCTAATACCTAAGCTGCAGATGTAAATTTTGCATTGTACCTTTGTATTTTTTTAAAAAATGTTTACTACGACTCACAATTAAAAGAATGAAAGCTTACAGTTGGAGATTGAGAGTTTTCTTTAACTTTAGTAAGTGAGTCACTGAGCTCACTAGATTATCTTTTTGCTCTTTCCAACTGGTCACTGCGGATACAAAGGTGAGCAAACCACATTGTCCCAGCCTTCTGTGGCTGACAGCACCCAAAGGAGACAGCCATTAGTCATAGAAACAAATGGAAAATGGCAGCCAGGAAGCATGATGTGATCCTGTAACATCGTTCAGGGCAATCAGGAAAGGCTCTCTTGGGGCAGTGATGCTTTGACACATTAAGACCTAACATGCAAAAAGAAGGTACCTGGGGAAAGAGGACAGAGCGTTCCGGAAAAGAAACAGCATATGAAAAGATACAAAGTTTTAACTGGGCAATAAAAGTACAACTATAATTTTCAGATGGTCAATATATTAACATAAACAGAGCACAGGAGAAAACTGTGCAAAATTTCTATGCTTTCTAATCTATTCCTTTTTCAATGAGAAATTCTTTCATCACCCACTGTCACAAAATTTATCTTTGACTTTACAAATACTGTACATTCTATTTAAGACACTTAAAAGAATTACTGTTATACAAAATAGAATGGTTAGCATTTTCCATACTGTTTTTAAAAAATTATACAAATCAACCTTAATCCTTAAAGACCCTTTAGAAAGATTATCTCTATTCTTTTCTTCAAGTAAAGAGGTTTCTGCTCAGGAGAGACTATAAAGTATAGTCTCTAAATTGTTCTCACTAATCTACCTCATGGAATAGTCCTAAGCAATTCACTCATTCCCTACCAGTATTTCTAACATTGTACACTCAATTAATTCAATCGGACAAGCTGTATAACACATGTGTATAGCTTTAGATATTGAAGCTGAAAAGTTGAAAAAAAATAATAATAATAATCAGGGCCGGGCGTGGTGACTCACAACTGTAATCCTAGCACTCTGAGAGGCCAAGGTGGGAGGGCTGCTTGAGCTCAGGAGTTCGAGACCAGCCTGAGCAAGAGCGAGACCCCGTCTCTACTATAAATACAAAGAAATTAGCCAAACAACTAAAAATAGAAAAAAATTTAGCCGGGCACAGTGGCGCATGCCTGCAGTCTCAGCTACCCAGGAGGCCGAGGCAAGGAGGATCGCTTGAACCCAGCAGTTTGAGGTTGCTGTGAGGTAGGCTGACGCCGCAGGCACTCTAGCCCAGGCAACAGAGTGAGACACTGTCTCAAAAAAAAAAAAAAAAAAAATCAGGAAATCCTAGAATCTTGTTATAATGATTACTCTTAAAAGTGATTACGTAAGCATAAAAGGACCTAAATTAGTTGCCAAAGGTTAACTCCGACATGAAAATTACAGCTAAATTCTACAGATATGGATTAACTTCCACTATTTTCTTCATGTTCCTTTTGACATACATTGAAAAAAAATTTCTTAATTTCTTCCCCAAGACTTGATCTTTTAAATAAAACTTAGTTTACTCAAGTCCACCATAGGATTATGTCAAAATATAGCCTTCAAAGGTTTCCAACAGAGGTCAAGACTAAAGCACTCATAGTAGCCTTTTTCTGTATTTGTAAAATGAGACATGATTAGACTGAGAGTATGCACTTAAACTGAATTCGGTATTCTACTAAGGATTAGAAACAAAAAAACCAGATAATTCCTTTAAAATGTGCAGTTACTGATTAACTTTCTTTACCAGTGAAGAATTGCCCAATTAAAGTTCTTCTTCTAAAAAATATTTTTTTCTATTGTGAATATACCAGTGAAGTTTCTAAAAGTCATGACAGTTCAGAGATAATTGCATTTTCAAGAAAACATGTTAAGAACAAATAAGAAAATTGTATCTGAAGAGAACTAAAGCCATTCTCTGGTAAATTCAAAGGGAAACCCAAAATATGTAATATATCCAGATATTGAATATATTTCTCATCACTTAGTGCTTATAGCAAGAACCTGAGTGCCATGTGAGCCTAAAATTTTATTAAAAGTTAGTAGTTATTACTAAGTACATTCTCCCCACCTACCCATTAAAGAAAAGGAAGAAAAAATGACTACTCAGACCTGGGGAAGGACGTGGGGGTGTGTGTATGGGGGTTGAGGGAAGCAACAATGACAACTCTACTCTCTTGGGAGCAATTAAAAAAAACAAAAACAAAAAACCCCTCTGGTCTGACACAAGAATCACCAGGAAGTCCGAAAACCAAAAACCCTGAGGTACGGTCCTTTTTTAATAAGTGCTTCATTGCTCTTCCTTTTCTTAAAATGGAAGTGGTTTGTCACAACTGTAAACATGGAAATGAGTATGTGTGCAACAGTGATTAGAAAGCTGAAAGAAACGAAGTCAGAATTACTGGCATTTGCCTTCAGAGTGGTGTAGATAACAAAGTAGGAAGTGCTAACACATGCTTTTAAGGCTTGTGTTTAGTCAGGACACATGAGACTAAAGTTCAGCAGAGGAACCACTGTCCTTTTCAATTTTTTGCAAAAATTAAGTTCAAGCTTAACTATCAAATAAAAATTTCATTACCTATCCCTCCACTAGTTGCTAAACTATATTTTGCTTAAAGGACAGTGCATGTAACATGCACAGTAGATCAGAATCGAAAACACCACAACACTGACCACAATTGAATAGATCTCTATGTCACAAACCACTTTTATGGTTGCAAGATGAATGTGTCCTAGGATGTGTAATTGGTAATTTCTGGAATGTTTGACAACGAACCTCAAAATCAAATTTCCTTAAACATCCTTGGTTTAAATTTTATTTTTAAAAAGATCAACACAAAATTAATACACGTTAAAAGGTACCAAATTCTATCACATCTAGTAAAACCAAGCAACAGCACAGCCAATAATATACTAACAAGAAGATAATTATTTCACTAACAGAAGCAACAGGTTCCCTGAAGGAGAATCTCCATTTCTCTATAAACACTACACCTAGACGGATTCAGAGCGCAAAATTTAGCAGACTGAAATGAAATCAGACAATTGTGACTTTTCAAAAGGATTTCAAATTTCTTACCACTTTTCCAAATTATGCCTCCACCAAACACGCACCACCCACCACCACCAACAAAAAAAATTAAGGTTTTCACCAACCCAAAAGTAGCTTACAGATCCCAAAAATAAATATGGAAAAGGATGCTGATGTTTATAAAAGTGGCATTACAAAAACTATGTGAAAAAGTAAATCCACTCCTCGCACCAATCACAGATCAAGAGCTCACTGACGGAGCCTCCAACGCCAGGTCTTCATTCCATGACCGTGGCTTTCCCAGTTACATCAAGTAACTACTGAAAACGCCCAAGAAAAGGGACGGGGGAAGGTGGTTTTTGAAGACTCGGGTATCAAAGGGTGACTGCTAATTTCATAAACAATAACTTAAAATAAGCAAACCACCACTCCTGGCCAATTACCAAACAGGAGTTAAAGTTCCACCACGTAATTCGGGCCTGACCCTTTTTTTCAGGCAAACACGCAATCGAAAGCATAGTCATTTCCCTCTTGATATTTTATTCATGCTGGCAAAACCATTCGGACTAAAAAGGTAGCAAAACAAACAAAAATAAATAAATAAGAGAAGCGAAAGCAGAGGAGCGCGGGGTGTTCAAGCCGAGTCTCCCCTCCCGGGCAGCGAACTCCCGCAGGCCGGGTTGAAAATGCCGCGTCCTCTCGGGCGGGGGTTCGGCCCCCAACACGCCCCGCGGGCCGAGGGTCCCGCCGCCGACAGAGGGAGGGGACGTAGGGGCCATGTAGAAGCCGGACGCCACGGGGCGCAGTCGCTTCGGGGGCCCAGCGTCTCCCCCAGGACCTCCCAGGGCTGCGGGAACTTTCCGTCCAGCCTCCGCGGCTCGTCCTGGCGCGCCCGCCCGCAGCCCACGCTCGGGTGCAAACTTTGTAAACGGCGCCGCGCCCGGGGTCCCGACCCGCGCCGGAGCCCAGCCCCCGCCGACCCCCACCTTACGTGCGACCCCAGCCGCCTGCCCGGCCCGCAGCACCCACGCCCGGAGGGGACCGGCTGGGCCGCGGACCAGACTGGCGACCCCACTGAGAGCGCGGCGCGGCCCCTCGGCCTCCCCGGCGCCGCCAGCTCCCATCCTCCGGGCCCTTCCCGCGCCGCCCCGGGGCCGAGCAGCCGGCCGGGCCTGCGCCGAGCGCCCCTCACCTTGGTGGCCATGGCGGGCAGGTCCCCCGGCCCGGGACGGCCGGCTCGTCTCCCGCGTCGCGGCTGGTCGGCCCGAGCCGGGAGGGCGAGGGCGAGGACGAGGGCGGCGGCTACAGCTGGGCCCCGCGCGGGGGCGGCGGCTCCGCGTCGGCCGCGAGTCTCGGCGCTCAGGCCCAGCCGCTGGGCGCTCGGCGACTCCAGCCGCCGCCTGCTCCTGCAGTTCCTGAAAGTCCCCGGCTGCACGGCCCCCGCCCCTGCCGGCCAAGCCTCCCATTTACCGCGGCGTGCGCGGCGCGGCCGGCGGAAGCGCGCCCGGGGCCCTCGGCCGCAGCCCGGCCTCCTCGCCCACTGGCCGCCCCCGCGCCCAGCCTCCGCCCCGGGCCGCCGCCGCAGCTCGCCGCCCTTTGTTCGAGGCTGTGGGCCGCGGCCTGAGTGGCGACGGGGGTCGGGGCTGGCGCCCTGGGGCATGGCCCACTTCCCGCATGGCCGCCCCGCGGGAAACGTTCAGTGGTGCGGTGAGCCGAGTCCCACTCGGGTTCACACAGGCCGGCGCCGCACGCCGAGGCGCGGAGTTTCCCGCGCATGAGGCGGGAGGGGGCGACGGTGGCTCCATACGTGCCCCGCAGGGCAGGAGTCACCGCCGGGGATCCTTGCCCCACGTCGGGGTTGCTGGGGTCGGGTGTACTCTGGGCTGAATACCACAAGTGACAATAAACAGCCGGGAAGGAGCGGAGCAATGGCTTCCTGGCCCGACGACGGGCCCTTCTGGGAGCTTCTGCCACCAGCCTGGAATTTCCCTCAGGCTGTGATCCCGGCTGGAGCTTCTGGGACTGGGACGTTTGGGGACTTCATTCTGAGATATCCCATTAACCTCCTTCTCAACTCTTGATAAACTGCAAAATGCCTAAGGGCCGCAGAAGTTTGGGGGTACAACAGGTTTCCTGAAGTGGAAATGAAAGGTCTAAAATTTTCCATTTTTTGTCAAACTGTTTTTCTTCAGAGTTGAAAAATGAGTTTTATTAATAAACGAATGACTTGAATTGAGCAGCAAGATTTGTCATTAAAGTACAAAAGACACTACTGGAAGATGTATCTTAATTGGAATAATAGTCTACTACGTTTGGTTTTTATTACCAGGGATAATAAAAGAGGCAACTATCACATCAACTTTATTAGGCTAGGAAAATGGTATTTAGAGTTAATGTCCAATTTGTGTCCTCTCAAATATGTTCTATTTGACCTCCGGAGATTTCACTAGACCCATTAACCTCAATAATGGGGTTTAAAATAGATGCGGTGTTACAGAATTTTCTGTGAATTTTTGTGTTTGCGGAGCTCATAGCCAAAGCCATGATATGCATCATAATATTCTTAAATAGTTGTCTTTCTAAGTAAAAGGCAAGTTGGGAGAACAATACTCACAGCCTACTTGCTTTATGCTAGGCTTTTGAATGCCTCCATCTCATTTAATGTTTATAACCTTTGAGAAACTCACTATTGTCCACTATTTACAAAGATGAACAAATCAGGGCTTACTTAAATGACTTGCCTCTTTGGTAATACTTACTAAAATTGAAAATGACCATAATCTTGAACCCAGCAGCTCTACTTCTAGGAATTTATTCTCCTGTTAGACTTGTATTAAATACTAGTAAGCAGATGGTCATCAAAGCATTGTTCTGTATTAACCCCAAAAAGAAAGCCACTTGTATGTTTCTTAATAGGACTGTTTCCATAAATAAGGTACATCCATAAAAACAAAATACCAGGAAATCCATAAGAAAATGGTAATATTTTAATAGGTATTAATAAAGATAAAAAGAACATTATGTATAGTACAACCCATTTATGTAAAAGATATGGAAATATATTGTACATGCCTAGAAAAGTTCTGAAAAATTTCTCCAGATCCTATTGTCATAGTTTTTGACCATATATGTATTACTTTATTTAAAAACAAGAGTTTGGCTAGACTCAGTGGCTCACAACCTGTAGTCCTGCACTTTGGGAGACCCAGGAGGGAGGATAGCTTGGGGGGAGAATTTCGAGGCTGCAGGGAGCTATGATCACACCGTTGTACTCTAGCCTGGGTGACACCGTGAGACCTTGTCTCAGAAAAAGAAAATAAAAACATGAGTTTCAATGTTCATAAACAACCAAGTAAATAACTTGGCTAAGATCACATACTGGCACATGGAAAAACCAGGATTGGAACTCAGGTAATGCTGTAAGTAATGACTTTCCTATATTCTTTTAAATTTGAAGGCTGGATACAGCTCTCTCCAACAGTTCAATAATACTTGCTCTGATAGGTCACACCTGTGCAGACAGGCCTTTCCACATGCTCAACTGGCAAATTTTATGCAACTAATCATCCTGGGCATCTTCTGCCGAGAAGGCAAGAGGACCAGAGAGTTCAAGCTTTCCCCACCTGAACAATGTCTACTGCCCTGGTTTTATTTTCTAGAAGTAATGGTGGAGAATTGGTATAGCCATTATAAAAAATAGTATGGAGTTTCCTCAAAAAAATTAAAAATATAACTATATGATCCAACAATCCCACTTCTGTGTATATATCCAAAGGAAATGATATCAGTTACGTCAAAGAGGTGTCTGCACCCCCATGTTCATTACGGCACTATTCACAATAGCCAAGGTAGGGAATCAACCTAAGTGTCCATCCATGGATGAATGGATAAAGAAATTGTGGTGTGTATAAACAATGCAATAGTATTCAGCCTTTAAAAAGAAGGAAATCTTGTTTGTGACAACTCAGATGAACCTGGAAGACATCATGCTAAGTGAAATAAGCCAGACACATGTAAGGGAAACTGCATTTGTGTAGGCAACAGGTTTCTTAGGCCAAACTAAGATGACTGTTGCACTTGTTTTCTGGCCCGGCCCCCTTGGTTAGCTGGCCTTCCAGGGTGGCATGAGTCAGTATACTCATGTAACCAAGGTATTATCTCCTGTGTGAACCCATGTGATCGCGCTTTCCCGTGGCATGTTGCCACTAATGTTCAGAGCTATATACAAGGGCTCGCCATGTTCTTGGCCATGCTTTTAGCCACTGCTGTATCCCCCCAACAATAAAGAGCATGTCTCATCCGCCCGCTGCCACTCGCCTTTTCTACCAATTTCCAAAGCCTGCACCGGAGCACGCGCTAGCCACAGAGCATCCTCCTCACAACACAGAAGGATAAAAACTGCATGATCTCACTTATATGTGGAATTTTAGAAAGTCTAACTCAGAAGCAGAGTAGGATGGTGGTTACCAGGGGCCAGAGGGTGGAGGAAATAGGGAGATGTTGGTGAAAGGGGACAAAGTTTCAGATAAGCAGAATGAACAAGTTCTGGAGATCTAACGTACATCGTTGTGACTGTAGTTAATACTGTATTGTATACTTGAAGTTTGCCAAGAGAGTAGATCTTAATTGTTCTCACCAGAAAAGGTATGTGAGGTGATAAACAGCTAGTTAGCTCGATTGTGGCAAACATTTCAAATTATATATCAAAACATCATGGTGTACACCTTAAACATACAATTTTTATTTGTCAATTATACCTCAATAAAGCTGAGAAAAATCATTTTTAAAAAAAGTAACAATGGAGACACCAGATTTAGGAAATAAAAATGAAATCATGACAGTATTATTGAGGTAGTAAAAACACATGGCCTTGTTTCGTAGGGCCCTGATGGGCAGTCGTTGATGTAATCCCCAGGTGAATGTGATCGCCAGCTCCTGCTCTTACCACCCTGGAGCTCGCTGCTCCTACCACGCCGGCCTCTCACTCACCTCGACTCCTAAGCCTCATACTCCCTTCCGTGAGAGGACCAGGCCCAGCTTCATGGGCCTGAAACCTGTGCCACTGTGCATGGTTCCCTGCCTAGATGGGCCCTGTGCCTGCTGTCAGTGTCTTTAAATTCTTCGTAGTTTTGAACAAGGGCCTCACATTTTCATTTTGTACTGGGACTGGCAAATCATGTAGCCTGGCCTGGCAAGGATGTTGCATTTGCTGTTCCTCTGTGTGAAATACCCCCCACCCACTGAACACCCACTCCCCTTGCAGACACCCACACACCTGCCAACCTCTACTTCAGAGCCTGGCTCAAGTGTCATAGTAGGTACAACAATTCCTTGGAGAAATATTCCCTGCCCCCAGCCAAAGTTCTGTTGATATAAGTCTCAGGGTACTGGCTTCCTTGTCTTTGGAAACATTTAAGTTTATAACTCATTGGAGAGATTATCTGCCTGCCTTCTGGCCCAGACTGTAAGTTAAGGAGGGGCTCTGTGCCTGTATCTCTCACCATTGTGCCCCGGCACAACCTTGAGCTCTGAGTAAGCCCCAACTAAGTCTTTGTTTAAGGAAAGAATGAGAGGAATTGCAAATCACAAATTAGACACTGTAGTATTCTCTTGAGTCTACTTTCAAGCAACTTATATGATTCTGTGGAACACATTAGAAAACCACTGTATCATTACCTAAGTTCATGTGAAACATGGTGCAATACAAGTTTCCTGCAAGTTTTATTACTTTATAATATTCTAGTTAAAACAATATTCTATGGAAGTGATATCCCTCTATAACAACATTTCATGAAATAATGTGGATTTCAACTGGTATATATGAAACTAACTTAAGCAGTATTTACTAGAGATGTAGTAGCTAATTCATTATTTAAAATGTGATACAGACTTTAATTATGTTTAAGAACCTTTTACTGTGACTTAAGATTGAAGTGCATGTTTATCTCCTTTTATGTACTTTCTAGTCATTGGTTGGCATTTGTTTGTCTTGGATGTAATTACCAAATATACGGAATTATAAAATCCCAACCCCCTCATTTATAGGTGCAGAATCAAGGCCAGGGAGGTTAAATGACTTCTGGGCCACGAATTAAACTAGTGTCAACTTCTCTTACCACAGGTCTCCAAAACATGTCATTTCAAACTAAAAACATTCTAGGGGGGAAGCATGAAGGTCCAGAGAGTCACTGATCAAAACAGGACAAAGACTCTCGTCCTGAACTGTGCCAGGAGCCACTGCCTGCACTAGAAGAGCAGAAGAAACACAACACCCTTTCATCCCATCTCATGAAGTCCAGCTGCCCAGTGGAACAGGGGCTTCTCCCAAACTAGAAAATTGACTTCCCGCAAGATAATCACAAGGAGCCCTGGGCAAAGTTGCACAGTGGCAGGTTTTGTCTTCTGCTTCCACTTGATCACCCATGCACACCCCTTTCTTCCGTCCGCCCCCTTCCTGAGCCAGCTACCTCAGAGCTGGTGCCCTACATGGGCCTGTCCCCGGAACCCAGACCCCCAAACCCCAGGCATCGAGCCTGGCGTGTGCTAAGTTCAGGTATTTCCTCTACGGCATGAGTTTCCATTACACCATTGGTGAGCACACAGTTGACTAGTTAAGAAATTTGATTTGCATTTGCAGACTGCTTTTGGTTATTACTAGATTGCCCTTCAAAAGAAAAAAGAGCTGTAGCCAGAGCAACAGAGCCCCTCCGTTTAGACTTTGTACCCTTTTTCATCATGCCAAGGAGATAATGTGATAAGGATTCAGAGGAAGCCGTGCCCAGCTGTTAAGACACAGCTGATAGGTGGTAGGAAAAGAATGGCCATTAACTCCTGCCCTGGGTTTGTTCAGTATGGTCAGGTGCTATTCGATGCACTTACAAAGTTAAAGCACTTTTGTTTCCACCGCAGAAATTAATAATAACTTCACTATAACTCAGAAACTCTTTATCCCTGAACATATATTTCCACACTGAAATCAGTTTTTAAAATTCATTTTTTTAAAACTTGATGTTTCTTAGATACAGCTGTGGTGGTTCAGCAAAACGCAAATACAGTCTCCATACCATTTCCCCTCTCTCTTTTTTCCTCCTCTCTTTCTGAGTAGCACAGACTTTCACATGGACACATCTGGATTCTGTTACTTACAAACCATGTGACCTTAGGTACATTACTTACCATCGGTTTTCTGAACTGCAATAAGGGGGTAATAATACCTACCTCATGGGTTTGTTGTTGTTAAACGACATAATGAACTCAAAGGAGTTAGCACATTTTGTACATAACAAGCGCTCAATAAACATTAGTTACAATTATTCTTGTTGTTTCCTTCTCCATTCAAAATTAGTTTCTCTGAGCTATTAGTTTCCAATAGTTCAGAACCCAACTAACTGCTGCCTCAATTGATGTGAAACTAATGCGGGAATGTGAAACTATGAAAACTAACGTGGACTAGGAAGAAAATGTGTGACGGTCACATAATATACACGTTGGAAGAGTACAGAATAATACAGACCCCCAGAGTCAGCCTGGGGCCAGCACAAGGGGACATCTGCTCCCACTATATGATGTGAGTTCAGTGAGGTTAAAGTAAACCTCCGGGTGGCCTTGAAAATAAACAGTGGACGGGAGTGCAACAGGTGCCTTTCTGATCCCAATAAATGTATGACATCCTCACCTGGGACCAGGTGCTGTTACAGGTGTGGGAGATAAAGTCTCTGCTCCCTTAGAACTTAGTAATCTGTAGCCAGCAGGGAAAGGCAACAAACTGCAATAAATATATTAGTGCTAGGTGCTTTAATACATGCTCTAAAGGAAAATAAAGCAGATTATCTTTACGGAGATAAAGAGAAGTGGGAGAGGTTATTTTATCTAAGGTTTTCCCTTGGCATTAGGCTAGCTGATTATATGTACAAAAGTGTATGTGTTTTTTACTTTGTCTTGGTTGGTTGGCCAATTGATTTGTTTTAATTTTTGTTCCACTTCTCTCTTTCCACTGTCTGGGAGACACAGAGCCATGAAACGCGTCCAGAACTGGAAATTGAGCAGGAATCCGATTGCGAGGACCTGAGCAGGCCAGGAGGGGCAGTAGGTACGGGCAGGAAGAGACCAGAGGCTGGTGAGGCTACACAGGTGGCAGATGTGGGCCCGGCATGCAGGCTAAGGCTGGAGTAGGGGCCGTTTGCTTGTGGTTCCGTACTAGACTGTTTGCTGCACTGGGCAGTCCCGACTCCCAGAAGCAAGGCTGAGCTAGGTGGTGAGCGCAGTCCTGGTGAGACGGGCTGCAGGCTTCTCGAGTGAGGTCCCAGCCTGCAGGATCCCTGATGTCTCCTGACACTTTGCCCTAGGATATCGCTTTAATTCCCTGACCTGTCATGGACAGTCTCTGGTGCGAGTTCTCAGAAACACATTCGTGTTCAGTGATTAGGCACGAAGACGTGAGTAACAGCAGGAATAGGAATCTTTGGGTAGCATAGGACATTTTGCCAGCTCATGGGTCATTGCACAAGTCACAGACTATGGAGAGTTACTTTCAAAGCTAAAAGACCCACATATCATGTCAGCACACACTCATGCTCACTCCCATAGTCCTTCTTGAAAGGCAACTCTCATGATAGCACTTGCTAAACATGAGTGCAGGACATTTGCTGAGACTGCCTTGATTAAGAGGCAGACACTACAAGTTACAGCCCCTGTCCCTTGGAGTCCTGCTCTTCCCCAGCCTTTGATCAGGAAGGCCACCCGCTGCTGAGTGCTGAATGCTGAGCAGATGGCCCTGGCCCAGGAGTCAGACAGTCCTTGGCTTGAAAGTCATTTCTGCTGCTAACCACCTGTGTGAACTTGAGCAGGTTATTTAATCTTGATCCTTGGGGCCAATTTCTGTCTCAGTCTATCCAGGCTGCTATAATGAAATACTGTAGACTGGGTGGCTTATAAACAACAAATATTTATTTCTCACAGTTCTGGAGGCTAGGAAATCCAACATCATGGCGCCAACGGATTTGGTGTCAGGTGAAGGCCCCCTCCCTGGTTCATGGACAGCTGTCTTCTTGCTTTGTCTGCGGAAGGACGAGGGAGCTCTGTGGGGCCTCTTTCAAAAGGGTACTAATCCCATTCATGAGGGCTCTGACCTCATGACCTGGTCACCTCCCAAAGGCCCCACTTCTAAATACTATCACATGAAGTGTTAGGATTTTGACATATTAATTTTAAGAGGACACAGACATTCAGTCAACAGCATAGTGATATTGCTCCGAGTTTGTTTTGAAGATTCAGTGAGCCAACCTTTAATTGGAGCAGCATGCGCTCTAACAGATCTTGGTGGTTACCAGTAACAAGGTACTTGGTGGGATTCGCTCTGGGTGCCAATATCTTATCGTGGTTCTTAGTTCTATAACAAATTCCCGATACACTGTTCTTCAATAATCATAGCATTTTTACTATTCACAGTCAGTACCCGTATTTGCTCACTCCTGTGATGTTTCTTTTTTTTTTTTTTTTTCGAGACGGAGTCTCACTCTGTTGCCTGGGCTAGAGTGCCGCGGCATCAGCCCAGCTCACAGCAACCTCAAACTCCTGGGCTCAAGGGATCCTCCTCCCTCAGCCTCCCAGGTAGCTGGGACTACAGGCACGTGCCACCATGCCTGGCTAATTTTTTCTATTTTTAGTTGTTTGGCCAATTTCTTTCTATTTTTAGTAGAGACAGGGTCTTGCTCTTGCTCAGGCTGGTTGTGACGTTTCTTATTTTTCTTTCCAGTCCTTCTTCTCATTCCTCAATATTCTCTTTCTTTGATCTCATGTCTTCCGTTTCAATCTCTTGGTGTATTTAATCTCTAATATATCTAGAATCTCTAATTCCAGTTTTTCCACAACTTTTACAGGCACTTCAGCAATTTTTCTGCTTCTTAAAATCATGAAACCTTTGATTAAGCAATGAAATGTCAAAATGCAAAATATTCTTTTAAGTAAACAAGTGCATAAAACTTACTATTCTAATAAACACAAACTCTGCATTAGTTTCAAAATAGGTAACATGTTTAATTTTATCCTTTGTAGAAATTCTAAGCTTAAGTATTAAATAACTATTCAGAAACACATATGGTTCTTATAAATAGTCATTATCTACCTGTTACCTGTCCATGTCAATATTCATAAAGTAAAGGGGTAGTTTTCAGGTGGCAGTTGTGTGTTTGTTGACTGGCAGGATGCACACCTGAGCCCTGACCCAGAGCTTGGCACACATGAGGAGTTCAAGAAGCAGTGGCTCTTACCATGGGTACTCTGGTCTGTTAGCTGCGTTTTATTTCATTCAGAAGCTATTTATCAAGAGCCTGCAACGTGCAAAGAGCTACGGAAGATAAGCTCAAAGTCACGAAAAATGCATTTGTGTGCTCCTAGAATCTAAAATCTCGTAAGGAAAAGAAGACATCTACCCTGATACTCTAAGACAGCCCAGGCTGGCACTTCCTTCTTACTTAAGGATGTCCTCTGCCCCTCCTGAAAACAGAACTGTCCTGTCGTAGTAATGAGAACCACTGGCAGAAACACCTGTGTTTTAGAAAACCTGTGGTTTCAGAAGTAAAGAGAGGGGAAAAGCTGTGAAAAGCAGAACAACTTAGGGGAATCAGTCAAACCACACTGCTCGCACCTCAAACCCCAACACATCCACCCGGAGTGAGTGAGTCTTGCCGTCGGCCCCAGCCTCCAGAGCCTTCCCCTGAACTTGACGATGACAGACTAAGTTAGCACATTCTTCTGAAAATGTCACTGTTTGGGGGGAGGATCAAGGACCTATTGGTCCCTTGTATAAAACTGGCCTGATAAACATTCAGTAGGTTGGATGGACTGAGGAGGAAGTGAATACAGCTGCAACGTGGTTACTAACTCTGAGGAATCTGATACCCGTGATGTGAGCAGGCCTGGCTCACTCAGGAGTACAAGGTCTTTCCTTGGTGGACACAATTTTCCGGACTGGCTGCATAATTTGTGGGGCCAGAGCTATATAAAAATGCAAAGCCCCTTGTTAAAAAATCATTGAGAATTTCAAAACAGCAACAGAAGAACATTAAACCAAGCATGGGGCCTCTTAATCTCAAGGCCCTGTGAACCGTACCGGCCCTGACAATTGTTTTTTCACAAGCAGTAATTGTCTCCTCTGCTTGGAATTATCAGGAAACTTCAAAAGAAGGTGGAATCTGAGTTGTATCTTGAGAAACAGGTAAATTTTCAATTTTTCAAGGTGAAAGAATGGCATGAGCAAAGACACAACAGTGAAACAGTTCAGGCTGTATTTCCCTGGTGTCAGTTAGACCAGGTTCACTGGGACGGATGTTATCATGTGGGAATAAGGACAGAAAGACAGATGGCAGAGTATGACATGAATACCATATAAACCATTAAAAATTATCTTAAAGTAATGTTTCTGGAAGGTAAATTTGCCAGTGGTGTGCAGGATACATTGGAACAGGCCCACCCCAGAGGAAAAAGAGCAGTTAAAAGGCTCTGCTGTAGTTGAAGGCATTCACTTGGTTATGGCCACACTGTTGTGAAATGTCCTCCTCCCTTCTCTTCTGCAGGAACTTGGAACCATTAAAAAACATTTACAGGAGGCCACTGGTTTGGACTGAGCTCCTACACCAGGCCCAACTAACCAAAGCAGAACGTAGTCACTCATGCTGAAGTTCCACGTGACCAAGCCAGAATGAAGTTGTTTATCCGACCTTCCAAAAAATCAGGAGAGAGAGAGAGATAGTAGCCAAATCCCCAAACGGGCCAGCGTTAGCCAGCGCAATAAGGAAGTCCCTTCTGCCTTAATCTTTATAAGGAAAGAAACTGCGAAAGGCCCAATCCGCTTTTTGTTCTGTTTCTGCTTTCCTCAGCCCTTTTCTGTCTACAAAACCAAACTCCTCAGCTCAGCTCGCAGGAACCCTCACTCTGTTTTATAAATGAGGTGTGGCCTACTTCTAGAATCACAAATAAAAGCCAATTAAGATCTTTAAGTGGGTTGTTATTTTGTCTTTTGATGGTATCTGGTGACCATGGAGGGACCCAAAGGAGACTGCTGATGACCCCGGGACCCCTTGAGGAAGGTGGGGGAGGCACGGCTGGCCCCTTTGCCGGTCCCCTGTCTTCCTCATGGAGCCCTGAGGGTTGCAGGTTCATCTTGGTGGGGCTCTGCTCTTTTCACATGGAGCCCCCTAATCTTTCTGGCTTTTGAATCCAGGGTTAGTTTGTGCTGTGAGAGAGCATATGAGCTTGCAGGGTGTGCTGTGCCCGACAAGTCACTGGCAGGAGTGGCAGTCACGACAGGAACAGGGCTGGGGCCTGCAGCGGGGCCTCAGTGTCTGACTGGCTCTGACAGAACCTGGCGGTACGTGGCAGGTACCGCAGGGCGTGTGGGTCTCGGCTTTCAAAATTCACAGCGATGTTGTGTTCTGTCCTCTTTTTTCTTGTGATTTCTAACAATATGGGATTGCTTCTGTGCATGGTGGTAGAAATTCATTTTCAATTTCTTAAATGTCATGAGTCAATTAATCACCATTAATTGACGAGGCCGCAGCTTCCTCTCTGATCTGCAGTGCCAACTGCGTCATAGTTCACGCGTGGGTGTGTCTCTGGCTTCTCTGTTCCGTTCTATCGGTGCCTTTTCTATCTCTATGCCAGCGTCACGTTGTCTTAATTACTTTATTTTTATAATATCTCCTTACCTATGGTAGCAAATAACCCCCAAATTCAGTGACTTAACACAATTTTTTCCTCCACTCACAAAAATGTGAGTTTCTTGGGAGGCTGGGGAGGTCTCCGCTCTGCGTAGTCATTCAGGGACCCAGGTGCTTCCGTTTAGTGACATCACCATCCCCAAAGTCTTCAGGGACCTCCCCTGGATCATCAGCATCTGGCCGGCATACAGGGGCGGAGGGAAAACATTTGCATCCGCTTCACAGTGGCCACGTTCACGCCCGTGGCCTCATCTAATGTGAGCAAGGCTGGAAATGCAGTCTAGTTGTGTGCCCAGAGGAAGTGGGTTTGGTAAACACATGGCATAGTCTGCCATAATCTCACACATGGACAGTAGGATATGTCAAAACTAGCACATAACTGATCTTATAAAATTTTCTCCCAGCATTACTACTCTTTTTCTGTTTCCAGTCTCTTTTATCAACTAAACGCATATTTGTGGAGAGCCCACTAGACTTCTGTGGCAGGCAGCCCCTGAGATAGCCTCCAATGGTGCCCTTCCCGTCCATTCATTCCCTTGCCCTTGAACGTGAGCCGAACAGATTGCATTGCTTTTAATGAGTGGAATCACATTGAAGGGATGGATGTCACCTCAAAGATTAGATTATAAAGGACTGTGATTTCCATCTTGGATGCTCTATGATTCCCTCTCTCTCTCTCTTTCTGGTCACCAGCCACCATGTCATGAGGATATCAGGCAGCCACTGGAGAGAGTTCCATGTGGCAAGGACCTGAGGTCTGCCTGCGAAAACACGAGAAAGCTTGGATCTTACGGAGATTTCTGAAGTCTGCCGGCAGTCCCGTGAGTGAGCTCGCAAGTGGATTCCTCAGCCTTAGGGGAGCCGTGAGATGGCCGTAGCCCCGGCTGACACTTGACTGCCATCTCATGAGAGATCCTCGGCCAGATGTGCCCAGATGGGTTATGCCCCAAATAAATGCCTATTGTTTTAAGCTGCTAAATAATAGGGTAATCTATTTTGTAGCAATAGATAACCAATGCAATTTTGTATGAATTACTGGGGACGAAAGAGTCAATGAGGCACAAGGCACATCTTGGTTAAGGAATCACCGTACTCTCCTCTCAAGCATGAAATTATAGGATCACCCTTGACTCCTACTTCTGAAAAAAATGGGTGGCCTGTGGAGTCATGAAATGTGAGGTCCAGCTGACCTCCGCATCTCTAAATTCCACATCTGAAGGTAGCCCATCGTAATTCCCTATCTTATCTTGGTACGTTTTCTTTTGCCTCCCTAATCATCACAACCTGTGTTTGTAGCAGCTACCCTCTAGTTACTCCAATAGTGCTTTTTTTCTTCGTTAGCTGAATAATTTTGTTCAGCAACATAGCACCATGGCTTCTGGATGGCAGAATGAGGTGTCCCCCAACTGTGGCTCTTGCATAGACTGCGTTGATTCTAAGTCGTAGATCCCTTAAGGAGCACAGGAGGATCATCTCTGGAGATTATACACATGCAGCTGCTTATCATTAAGGTACTCTCTAGGCTGAAGCATTTTGACTCCTTATGACTTTAAGAAAACTGTACTTTTCTTTTTTTGTGGGTTATGGAAAGGTGGTGGTGGTGTTGCATTTTTAACACTTTAAGAACACTGAGTCTTTTGCTCTACAAATAAGGAATGAGAAAACACAGGAATCAGTAAACAGTAATTCCTTAGAAAGGGAAAAATGACATCAAACTATAGTCTTTAGTGAGCTTTCCCAGAGAGAGATTCACATCAATCACTATTCAGCAAGCATTTATAACATTGCTTCTGTACGACAAGTGGAAGGAAAAAACCCCCAAATCAACAACATCGGGGGGTCTGTGTTCTTGAGGAATTCACCAATTAGTGGGAAAGGATCCAAAGCAAATAATCACAACACAATAACCAAAGGGTTAAGGAAACTGTATCAGTTAGATTGATTGGACTTTGCTTGCAAGTAGCATTTTACAGATAATTGATTTGGCAGCTCAACAGTGTCACCAAGGACCCAGGAAATTTATTTCCCTGATAGCTTTATTGGGGCATTAATTTATATACAATAAAATTCAATGATTTTAAATGTGCAGTTCATTGATTTTGGAAATGTACGCTGACATGTAACCACCACCACAATGAAGATAAAGAACAATCCCATTATCCCTGCAAGTTTCCTCACACCCACCTGTCATCATTTTCCCATCCCCAACTCTGGTCCCAAACAATCCTCTTTCTATCACTATAATTTTTGCCTTTTATATGATGTCATATCAATTAAAATATACTGTATATATTCTTTTGTGGTTGGCTTCATTTACTTAGCATGATGTTTTAAAAATTCAGTCATGCTTGTGTAGATCAGCTGCCATTCTTATCTACTGCCAAGTTGTATCCCACTATATAGACATGGCACCATTTGTTTATCCATTCACCAGTTCATAGATATTTGGGCTGTTTCCAGTTTAGGGCTATTGTGAATAATGTTATGAACATTGTCTTTCTGTAGACATATGTTTTTATTTCTCTTGGGTATACAACCAGGAATGCAATCGAGTGATCACATGATAAGTATATGTTCAACTTTATAAGAACCTGACATACTGTTTTCCAAGATGACTGTACCATTTTCCATTCCCAATTCCCAACAGAAATGTATGAGAGTTCCAGTTCCTCCACATCATCATCAAAAGATGACATTGTCAGTCTTTTTAGTTTTTTGTCATTTTAGGGTATGCAGTTGTATCTCATTGTTTGAATTTGCATTTCTCTGATAACTAGTGATTTCAGCATCATGTAGCTTCTTTTGTGAGGTATCTGTTCAAATCTCTTGCTCATTTTAAAAATGGGTTGTTTGGCTTATTATTTAGTGGCAAGATTCTTTAACTATTTTGGATACAAGTTCATTATCAGATATATGTTTTACAAATATTTCTCCCAGTCCCTTTTTATATCCAACTTTTTTTTTGCCTTTTCATTTTTAATGGTATCTTTTAAAAACTGAAATTATTAATTTTGAAGTCCAACTTAACATTTTTTCTTTTATAGTTTATGCCCCGTGTAACAAATCTTTGCCTACCACAAGATCACAATGGTTTTCTCATTTGTTTTACGCCTTTAGCTCTTACGTTTACATCCATGAACCATTTTGACCTAATTTCTAAGGATGGCATGAGGCTGAAGTTCAATTTTTTGCTATATAGACATCCTGTTGTTCAGACACCACTTGTTGAAAGGACTCTCTTTTCCCCCATTTAATTGCCTTGACAACTTGGTTGAAAAATCGATTGAGCATAGAATTACGGGGTCTATTTCTGGGCTCTCTATTCTGTTCCATTGGTCGGTATGTCTAGTCTTCTGCCAACACTACATTATCTTGAACATTTTTGGTTAGCGTTAAGTTGCCTGATAAAGTCAAAGTCCTAAGCCTGGGATTGTTTTTGGTTTTGGTTTTGTTTTTACAGGAAGACTTTTATTTACAAATTCAATTCATTTGGTCAATATAGGCTCATTTATATTTTCTTTTTTTCTCTGAGTCAGTTTTGATAATAAGTATCTTTCAAGGAATTTCTGTCATTTCATCTAAATTGTCAAATTAATTAACATAAAGTTGTTAATAATATTTTGCTATTATTCTTTTAATGTCTTCAAAATCTTTAGTGATGGCTTCTCCTCTCATTCCTATCATTGTTGGCATGTATATTCTTTACTGTTTTCTGGCTACTGGGTGCTGCTGGTGGCTGTGCACTGCAGGACCTGGGGCCCAGAGAAGATGTAAACCCTGCAGGAGCCTTGTGCTGGGCACACCACCCAGACTTCAGGAGCTCAGTTCTGGGGAAGCCAGGCACACTGTGAGCCCACCAGAGCAGAAGGCAAAGCTCTTCCCTCTTGCAACATTTTCCAAGTGCTCTCTATCGACATAACTTGCCATCAAGCCACACAGCAAAGGAAAAATGTTTAAAGGGGCCCGGATCCATTTTCACAGAGCTGACAAGAAGGATGAATTTGGAGCTAAGAGGCAATAAATCATAGAGAGACACAGGGTGCTATGTTAGGCAACAAAAGCTAACTGATGGGGACGTATATTAGATCTTTTTAGTTTATCTTCTAAGTCTTTAAACTTTTTTTACTTTTTGCATCTATTTACCTTTCTTATGTTGCAATCTGGGAAATTTCCAAAAGATCCAGATCTTTCCACAACTAAGTCCAATCTGTTGTTAACCCAGCATTGAATTTTAAATTTCGAAAACTGAACTTTTTTCGTTTCTAGAGGAGCTACATGGATCTTGTTTTATCACATAGTCCTATTTTTTAATGATGATTTCTATACCTTTAAAAATATAATTTTAAGCACTCTATGTAATCGGCTCTTTCTAATTCCATTATTATCTTAAATTCTTGATAATCTTTCTGTTTGTGGTGTCTATGGTGAATTGTTTCCTCCTATGGTTTATAATTTTTGCTTGTGAGCTCATTCTTTAGGATTTTTTTCCCCAAGAAAGTCACTTGTATTTTCAACTAAGAAAATATCCTTGGAAAGTAGTTTATATTTTCTTCTGCTAGGTAACCAGAGATTTCGCCAGTCTGAGACGAATTTTCATATTAAAATTTTAGCTTGGAAATTCTCACACAATGAAGGCACTGTAAATTTTGACTCCACGCCTCTGCATGGTACACTTTTGGAACTTCAATATTTCATGGGAGATGTTTTTCCTCCCAGAACTCTGGCTAGGGTACACTTTATTGTTACTTCCTTGGCAAAGTAGAGGTTTTTAGTCCCCCTTTCATTGAGAAGATAGCTTATTCAGGGTCTTGGTTTATTTAGGGGCCTCAGTTCCAGCTCCTTGCCTCCTGTGGGCCCAAGGCTACATCACGTGCCTTTGCTGGAGTATTAAAATCCCACCCCCAGCCTTTGGGGCCTAAACGTAGATCTAATTCCCAACTTCACCACAATATCTAAGACCTCAAGTTACAAGTTTCCTACTTACTCTGAATTTAAGTTTCTTCTTTGTTTTTGGTACCTGGAGGTTTTGAGCTCAGCTGTGCATTTTATTTTATTTTATTTTATTTTATTTTTGAGACAGAGTCTCACTCTATTGCCAGGGCTAGAGTGCCATGGTGTCAGCCTAGCTCACAGCAACCTCAAACTCCTGGGCTTAAGCAATCCTTCTGCCTCAGCCTCCCAAGTAGCTGGGACTACAGGCATGTGCCACCATGCCCAGCTAATTTTTTCTATATATTTTTAGTTGTCCAACTAATTTCTTTCTATTTTTAGTAGAGACAGGGTCTCGCTCTTGCTCAGGCTGGTCTTGAACTCCTGAGCTCAAACAATCCTCCCGCCTCGACCTCCCAGAGTGCTAGACAGCTATGAATTTTAATTAATTTTCCTGTATTTTATCTAGTGTTTCTATGTGTTTGTGGCATGTTTCTGGGACCTGGGTTTTAGATCTTGCATCATTTTGGAATTTACCCTGGAAATTTTAAACAAGAGAGGGACCTGATCAAATTTATTTTACAATGATAACTCTGATAGATCTAAGAATGAATTGTAGAAGAAAGTGACTCATGGCTCAGGGATCAGTTAGAATGCAAATACAATGGCCACAATTTTAAAATGATGAGTTATGAAGGGTCTCTTCTCCCTACCCCACTCAAAGAGAGCCCATGTCCTTTAATTGCAAAGAGAAGGCTGTGAACTGGCATGGTCGAGGAGAGGTTCAAAGAGGAGGTGACAACTGCTTCTATCTTTGAAGGATGGGAAGGAATGACTTAGATGGTACAAAGAGGAAAGATCCTTCTTTGGTGGTGAAAAGGCACAGGATGAAGCCAGGGAAGGAAAGTAGTAGGAATGCACATGGCTTATTAAAGGACTGGGCAGGAAGACAGCTTGACCAGAGTGACAGGGCTGACCAGGGGACAGTGGAAGATAGTTGGAATAATTTTGGAACCAGATTGGGAATATCTGCTATAGATATTCTCATTCTTGGTGATTAGTAATAACATTTTTGCAATCACTATATTGGGCTTTGTCAGTGCTGAAGCCAAAAAGAATATTTTAAGATTGACATATAAAGGAAGTTGGGTCCAAAAATGTGGTTGTCCCAATTTTCAGATCATCCAAATGTTCTGTTGCCATGACAATCTGAGTTTAAATTTTAGAAACAAAGTAAATATTTGGCAATTGATTTAAATCAACCACTTCCGACTACATCAAAACAAACAAAAGTGTTGGTTTGGATGCTACCAGCTGCCATTTTTTACTTGATTTTAAGAGTCTTTGTTAGAGTGCAGGATACAGATGGATGTTTGATTTGCTTTATATTTTAAAAAATGTGATTCATTTTAGAGTTATAGACCATGTGGGTATTTAGAGAGAAACGTTAGGATGTTTCTTTTATTTTTCCCACTAAAAGTTGCAGAGCCGAAATTATGCCCATGGATTAATGTTTCACAACTGTGCTTCTTTCCACAATGATCAAATATTTTGGAGGGTTTGAGTAACTGTCACATCTGTTGAAGATAAGTGACTCAGTAACCTATGGCATCTGCAGAAATGGGAGCACAGAAATAAGAAGATGATGGCTTTACCATCCGGAGCAGAAAAAGAAGCCAAAGGAAAGAGATGCCTTCTATTTTTTCTTTTTAAAATGATGAATATTTATAGCGTAGCTCAGTTTTCGGCTAACACTGTTTCAGCTGTTCATCCTTCTTGTTCAGAGTCTGATGAAAGAGATGAACATACTTTTATTAATTTTTTGTATACGGACTTCCAAAAAATATTCAAATAATAACTTTCAACTTGCAGACTATAGAGGGA
>RJWJ010010157.1:0-47764 GCA_004363605.1 Indri indri | reverse complement strand
GAATGGCTAAAGCAAAGCTCTTGTTTAAACCACTCTAGACTACCTGTCTCCATCCACAATAACCTAATAAACATGGAGCCAATACATCTCTGTTTACCCCCTCTGTTAAATGATAAACTTACCTTAGAATTTAGAAGTTAACCTTTGAAAGACTTTGTAACTGTTTGCTCACGTAGATAGAATTTGTTAAAGAATCTGTAGAAGCCTTCCGTAGAAGCCTTTTGAAAATCTGTTAACCTGAGGGGAACTACCTGCTGTTACGTAAATCTGTTACCCCTGGCAATTATTCACTATTCCCTATAAGTTACCATGTAAAACCTCATTCGGGGCTTTTTTTGGAGACCGACGGAGAGGTCCGAGCCCCCTGAGCTACCCACTTTGCCTATAACCTTTATAAACTTATAAAACTATATCTTTGTCTCAGTGTATTCTTTTATTTCTTCCATTTTCCATTTTTCTCTATTATTTTCTTATCCCTTGCAACTCTACCAAAGGGACCTGGCTTTTTGCAGGGAGCACTGGCCACGTTCCCCGCACAAATACAAATTAATTTGCTGAGACTAATATAGATACAGGTATAGAGATAAAAACACACACATCCTACACTGCTGTATTATTTCCAGTAGCCAAAACACTCAAGCCCTCTATTTAGGGCATGTCAGGTCCAGTATCGAGGTATGGGGGAAGTCAAACTAAGAAAACAAAATGTTGCTCACTGTGAGCATGAAATTAAAGCAAAGGAAAGTAGAGAATCTCAGAATCATGGAATCTTTTATGTTAAAGAATACATTCAGATGTTCGACCCTCTCTTCATCACACCCTCAAAGCAGTTCGAGAGGCTGCAAAACACAGTGGAAAAATACTGGGCTTGGTAGCCAATTTACAGGGTGTTGAATCCTAGCTCTTTGTGGACTGACCTTAGGCAAGTTACTGTACTTCTCAGAGTTTTCGTTTTCTCACTGGTAAAATAGAAACTGTGACATTGTTAAAGAAATACAGTCTCTCAAAGTAATTGTTATGTAGTAAATCCAGCAGAATCGTAGGCTTGCATTTGTTTATCCAGGCCCATGGGTGAAGAGGAAAGTGCCAATGATAGTGCCACGTAATTTGACACAATAAATTTTAATACTTAATCTGTTTCCAAGTACAAGTAGTCCCCCCTTATCCTTGGGGGATACGCTCTAAGGCCCTCAGTGGATGCCTGAAACTGTGGATAATACGGAATCCTATATACACTATGCTTTTTTTCCCTGTACATACATAGCTATGACAATGTTAAACTTTTTAAATTAGTCACAGTAAGAGATTAACAACAGTAATAAAATAGAACAATTATAACAATAGACTGTAATACAAGTTGTGTGAATGTGATGTCTCCCTCCCCCTCTCCCCTTCTGCCAACATATCTTATTGTACTGTACTCACCTTCTTCTTGTAACATGTAAGGTGATAATAGAGCCTAGAGCCGGCTACTAAGTGACTCCCGGGTGGGGAGTGTCTGCAGCATGGATACACTGGCCACAAAGGGGGGTGATTCACGTCCAGACAGGACAATGTGAGATTTCATCACACTGCTCAGGATGGCCTGCAATTTAAAACTATGAATTGTTTATTTCCGGAATTTTCCATTTAATATTTTCAGACCGCAGCTGACCGTGGGTAACTGAAACTGCAAAAAGCGAAAGTGCGGATAAAAGGAGGGCACTACCATATACAGATGGCAATTACAGCTGTATCACCAGATGTATTAGTTTTCTATTGCTGCTGTGATAAATTATGACAAACATAGTGGGTTAAAACACAAATTTATTATCATATAGTTCTGGAGGTCAGCAGTCCTAAAACCAACACAAGAGTGTTGGCAGGACTGCACTTCCTCTAGGGAGCTCTAGGGAAGAATCTGTTTTCTGCTTTTCCCAGTTTCTAGAGACTGCCTCCTTTCTCCATGTGCACATACAATGGCATAGCATTTTCAACTCTCTCTCTAAACTTCTGCTTTAGTTGTCATATCTCCTTCTCTCTGACCTTTCTGCCTCTTTCTTATAAGGATCCATGTAATTTGTAATTATTAATACATTGGGCCCACCAGGATCATCTTCCCATCTTAAGATTCCTAACTTCGTCACATCTGCAAAGTCCCATTTGCCATGTAAGATAACATTCACGGAGATTAGGATTTGGACACCTCAGGAGGGCTTTTATTACGTCTACTACACCAAGTTAATGAATTACCAAGTAAGATACTGTCAACGGAAAAAAGCCAAACTCTGTAAAATAATTTTAAAGAGATTTATTCTGAGCCAAATTTGAGGACCATGACCCGGAGCCAGGCCCAAGAAGCCTTGAGCAAGTGGACTCACTGTGGCTGTGTTACGGTTTGGTTTTATACATTTCAAGGAGACAGGGTTACAGGTAAAGTCATAAATCAATATGTGGGAGGCATACATTGGTTTGGCCCGAAAAGGTGGGCCATCTCGAAGCGGGGGTGGGGGGGCTTACAGGTTATAGGTGGGTTTAAAGATTCTTTGACTTGTAATTGGTTAAAGGCATGAAGCTTTGTCTAAAGGCTTGGAATGTTTTAAGATAAGGAGCTGTTAATCAGGGATAAGCCACTGGACATAGATTTGTTGTGTAAATTGAGGACCTGCAGGTTTGTCTTGCATAGCCTTAGGCCTGTTAATGGGTTACAAAGGATGTCCCCAAGAAGGGAGGGGGGCATGATGAGGCATGTCTGTCCTCCCTCCTTTTGGCATGATAAGGAAAACCCCCGTCTGTTACTTGGCACATCAGCCACCTGAGACCCCCACCCCTCATGGAAGACTCGCATCAGCATAATACTAACCTATTACCTGGCCCATCACTTAATCTATTACCTGGTACATCAGCATAACACTAAATCTACTACCAGGCGCATCAGCATAGCACTAAATCTATTATCTGACACATCAACTAAACTTACCTGGCGGGCATTAACCACCTGACCCCCTACCCCTCAGACCACCACAACTTAATAAAAGTGGGAAAAATCGGATAGCTGGTGGTGAGGCCCCTCTGAGCCCGCCGGCTAATAAACTTTGATTCTCCGACTCTCCGTGTGCTGGGCGGTTTGTCCTCGGGCCACTCACTGTAACACTTGCTGTAACAGGCAGGCAGTTTAGTTTTAGGATATCCCCTTGGCCAAGAGGAGGTCCATTCAGTGAGTCAGTGGGGGGGGGGGCTTAAGATTTTATTTTAATTCACAATACCAAATTAGAATTACACATTTCTTTTGTAGATTATTTTCATTGAACAAGGCATTACTTTCTATAGTTGTGAGATTCTTATACAATAGCTTTATTTAAACAATACTTCCAAGGAAAGATTTGTATTAGCAGAGAATAGAACTAGTTGGCAACAGTTATGAATATACAAGTCTCCCTATTACAAAGGACAAGGTTGACATTCTTATTAAAATTCTCAATTTAACACCTTTTAAATTCAGATTATTTGAAATAATTGTGAAGCAAAATGGTTTCCACCCCTGTCACAGCTACAAGGGAGAGGGTAGGGAGCCTTCATATCTTTCAGAATTTCCTTTTATTAATCGTGAAGCTTTGCATTTATAAAGCTAGGCTCTGGTATTTCTTAGCTAGTTTTAAAGAAAAAGCAGGTCTGTGGCCCAGTTATGCTGGCAGAATGGAGAAAGGGCTGAAAAGGATTTTTTTTATTACCGATGAGATTCTATATGTTGTACCTTGTAAAGTAGTTGTGAAGATTCAGCATGATCACTTTTACAAGGCCCTGGCCCCCATTTGTTGAATGAGAGCAGTTTGAGTTTCTTACCCTCTTTTCGATACTTTCTACCCTTTTGTCTCTTCACACCAAACTCTGATAATTTTCTCTCACCTGTCCTTTAAGTTTTCACAAATTCTCTTTTTAATTTGCTGATTAAAGCTATCCCTTGAGTTTTTAATTTGGCATACTGTATTTTTTCTAAAAGTTGGATTAGGTTCAATTATAGTCTTTCATTTGTTACAGTTTCCTTTTGCTTGGAAATATATTTTTTTCTTTTTCAGTTTTAATATGAAGGGGTGGGGGTTGTGAGGAGGGGTGCTCACTTGCCTTGTTTGTTTTGTTGAGAGAGACTCTCACTTGCTGCCCTGGATAGAGTGCACTGGCGCCATCGTTGCTGCAACCTCCGACTGCTGGGCTCTAAAGCGATCCTTCTGCCTCAGCCTTCCTGGTAGGTGGGACTACAGGTGAGCACTGCAATGGCTGACTGGGTTTTTTTTTTTTCCTTGTCTTTTTGGTAGAGATGGGGTCTCACTCTTGCTCACAGTAGTCTTGAACTCCTGAGCTCAAGGAATCCTCCCGCCTGGGCTTCCCAGACTGCTGGGATTACAGGCGTGAGCCACCACGCCCAGCCTTGCTTGGAAATATCTTCAAGTTTGCTATTTATTTCTTTATCCGTGCTAAACATAGTTGTCTTATAGTTTGTGTTGATAATCCCAGTGGTTATCAGTCTTTTTGTCAGCTGATCCTGCTGATTTGCTTCTCCATCTAATTCAAGACTCAAGGTTTTCAGGGCAGATCATGTGATCCAAATCTTAGCTGCAAAACTGGCCTGCTTTCTATTCACATTTCCCCTTAGGGGGTAGCCCTTTGAGGTCCTAGCTTATTGTAGGTGGTGGGGGGGGTGTCTCCTTTTTTCCCAAACTGTGTAGCTTTAATCTCTGTCTCCTTTGCCAAAGGCAGCTAAAGTGAAAGTTTAAATTTTTGGAATGGACAAATGCCTCAGGGCAGAAATTGCTTCACTGCTTGTTTACCTCTCTAGGTTCCCAGTTGCCTAGGTGTGTTGCTCTGGTATTTCCATACTGTCATTTTATTGTTTTTAAGTAGATGTTACTTTTCTTTCTTCAAGATTTTTTTTTTTCACTGTTTTCACCCTGAGGATTTGTCCAAATAATCTGACAGGCAATTATAAGAACTAGGAAAATTTCCCCTAACTCCTTGCTACCTTTTCTTTGAGATTACTTTAGGCTCATAATTTCTCATTACCTTTTGGGTTTTATTTCCTTTATTTTATAGAGAAATAGCTGATGGTCATAAAAGTAAAGATACTAGCCCAAGGTCACATAGCAAGTAAGTGGTAATATTGAGATTTGAACCCAGCTTTGTCCAGCCTTGAAACCTACACTGTGTCAATTTTTGTTCCTTGATTCTGGGACTTCTTTCTTTTAGGACTCAAGTAAATGAAATAAATGACTCATTGTGTTTTTCTTCCTTGGTTTTTATCCCTCAAGGTCAAGACCACCTCCCTAGCTCTTGGGAATACACACATTTGTCATGCTTCTTTCACAAGGTCCCTGTCCTGTTTCTAAGACTTCCTGACAAATCAGGATCCCTTTCCTACCATCCCTGTACCTTTCAGAACTGAATTTAGGGATATTCAGTCCCCCAGCTCTAACCACAAAGTTTTATTTCCTTTTCAACTGCAGGATTTTCCACCTCAAAAGATCTAAATGAATTCCCAGCTGAATTTGGAAAGAGCTGAGGACAAAGGGACCCAAGAAGCAATCCTCTTAGGTCTGGGAAGGAGGGAGAATGACACAGGTAGGAGTTAGAGAACTTACAGGTTAGTTGCATAGTGGTGGCATAGTTTGAGAATTTGGGTTGGCGAATACCCATGAGGCACCTTGACATGGTGGCAAATACAGGCACTTTGGAGCCAGACACATTTCAATTGAATCTCAGTTCCCCTACTTGCTAGCTTTAAATCATAGGCAAGTCAGTTCCCCTCTCTGACCATCAGTTTCTTCATCTATAAAATTGGAATAATAATACCTATCTTTCAAGGTTTCCATGTGAAATACAGATAGTGTATTTCAGTGAAATGTTTGTGTATGGTACATGCTTACTAAGTGGTTGTGGTATTTATCATTATTGTTGCCCTCAAACTCCATTGGATGAGTGCCCTAAAACCAGGCAGGAGAGAGAATTTTTTATTTTTCTATTTTCTTTGTGATTACCTTTTTGTTTGCACACCCAGTTGGTTCTCCCTCCTTTATTGCTTCACCTTGTTCAATCTCCTGAAAATTAATCTCTTGCTATCCACCTTCTTCCAAATTCTTGCTTTCCTCTCCTAGTTCTATACAGTCCCACTGTCCTACTCAGTTTAATCTCTTTTCACTGCCTCTGCATTGCCCTCCAAACAAACCAGTTATCCTCACATCACTTTGTTTCTCCATGTCCCTCACTCCCTGATTTGGGAAGCCACCTAAAAATGAGGCAAAGCCATGAAATCACTGGGTTTCAGCAGGCCTTAATTTCCCAACTAATTTTCTTTTTGTCTCATTTTGTCAGCTTCTTTTCATCAAAGTTATGTTTTCTATTATTTTTTAACTGCTTATAGATACCTTTATCTTTTTTATGTATTTCATATTCTAAAAGTAGAGATATGCTCCCTGTGAAAATTTTGGAGAATAAGACTTTGTAAGGAAGGAAATAAAAATGATCCACAATTTCATTACCCAGAGGTAAATACTATTGACTAATGTTTCTTTCCAGTATGTACAGTTTAATATAATTTGCTAGGGCTGTGATAACTAAATACCACAGACTGGGTGGCTTAAACAACAGAAATTTATTTTCTTACAATTTTGGAGGCTAGAAGTCTGAGATCAAGGTACTGGCAAGGTTGGTTTCTTCTCAGTCCTGTCTTTGACATTTAGATGGCCATCTTTTCCCTATGTCCTCACGTGGTTTTCCTTCTGTGTGTATCCATGTCTTAATCTCGTCTTCTTATAAAGACACCAGGCATGTTGAATTGGAGCCTACTCTAATGATGACATTTTAATTTAATTACCTCTTTAGAGACCCTATCCCTAATATAGTCATGTTCTGAGGTGCTGGAGGTTAGGACTTCAACATGAATTTTTGAGGGGAAACAATTCAGCCCATAACACCTGCTTTCTTCTCTATAAATTATTGTGTAAGAATTCTCCCTTGTCAATAACAATTCTTTTACATCAGTTTTGATGGCTACATAATATCACATCATAAAAGTATATCACAATTTATTTAACCAATTCTGTATTTTTGGACATTTTAGGTGTCTTTGTTTTTTTCAATAATGTAAATGCTTCAATGAGTAGTTTTGTACATGAATCTTTGCATACCTGACTATTTTCTTGGAAAGATTGCTTGATGAGTAATCTCTGGTTCAAAAGGTATGACTGTTCTCTGGCTCTTAATTACATACTACAAAATTGTTTTCCAGAATGTTGATAGTAATTTACACTCATACCAGGAAGGAGAATAGTCAGACAGGCATTCACTTAAACTGCTGGTAGGAGTGAGAAAGGAAAAATAAACTTTCATAGTTATTTCAATTGACATTCATTGATGACTAATAATGTGGAATATTTCATATATTTATTATCCATTTGCATTTCCTTTTTTGTCAACTGTTTAGTCATGTTCTTTGCCCATTTATGTATGTGGATCTATCATTTTAGATGATAAGATTATGATTTAGAGTGGGATCTACTCCAAAGAGGGAAATTTCAGGAAAAGTCAAATCCCAAAGAATGTTATGGATCCTGAATCCAAGGCCTACTGGTCAGAGTCTGTATAGTGGAAAGGCTTAGCGTGTGATAGCATAGGTTAAGGAAGGGCTGTAAGAAAGCCTGGTGGGGAAGGATCTAACATTTTCCTGTTCCAGGGAAATTTGTCATAGGCACAATATTGCCACTTTTAAGAATAATCCTACTAAAGAGAAAGGCTGTGAGTGAATTAACTGTGGAAAGGCTGAGCTAGATGTGTGTTATCCTCTAGGAGAAAGAGCATAGAGGTAAGATTCACAAGACTGTAACTTTTACAAAGGTTTTAGAATTTGTGAGACACTGGAGAATTTCTGATGGGAAGAAGCCCTACATGTATGATAAATGTTTAAAGTCTTCCATCAGTGTTCAAGGTTGGTGCCTCAGAGTACACATAGTAGAGAGAAACCCTGTGAATACAGTGAATATAAAGAAATTTTTAGCCATGATGCCAGTCTTACTTGCCCCCTGAGGATTCACACATGAGAATTCATTGATTCATTGTGGTTGTAAGAATGTGGAAAGACCTTCAGGCAGAACTCGATCCTCTTTCAACACCAGAAGTTTCATAGGATAGAAAAACTTTCCCCATGCAGGAGAAATTGCAGTGGGTGATCAAGCTTTTTCAATCATACAGAAATTCATAGTGGACAGAAACCCTATGAATGTATTGACTGGGAAAGCGTTTAGGACAAACTCGGACATTTTTTAAACATGAGAGAGTTCAGATTGTAGAACAACCCTATGCTTGTAATGCACGTGGAAAGGCTTTCAAATGCAGCTCAGACCTTACTAAGTATAAGAGAATTCACAGTGGAAATAAACCTTATGCAGTGATAAATGTGGGAAAGGGTTTCTAGTGATATCAGTCCTTATAGAACATCAGAAAATTCATAGCGGAGATGGAAAGAGATCCTTGAGTGTGATAAATATGGTAATGCTTTCATCTAGAGCTCAAATCTTATTCATCATCAAAGAGAATCTTTTGCAATGAGTATACGAAAACCTTCAAAGAGAGATGAATCCTTGTTCATCATCTGCAAATTCATAGTGGAGAGAAGCTCTGTACCTGTAATGAATAAGCCTTTAATTAGAGGCTAAGTCTTATTCATCATCAGAGGATTTATAAAAAGAAGGTCCTCTATGTAAAAAGTATGGGTATGCTTTCAGCAAGATTTCAGCCTTATTTGACATCAGTGAGAAAAATCTTTTAGATGCAGTGAATGTGGAAAGGCCTTTAATTCGAAGTTTAATCTTACTCAGCATCAGACAACACACAGTGGCAGGAATTCTATTAATGTAATGAGTGTGGTAAAGTCTTTATGAGAAAATCAGGTCTTGGTGAAAATGAAAAAAGATTCTTAATAAAAGTCAATTAAAATAGTTTACATTATTACAGAGAAGTACACACCTACCAATGTGCCAAGCATTACAAGAACTTTACATAGTTTGTTTAATCATTTAAGTCTTATAACAATCATATAATGTAGAAATTCTCATCCCTGTTTTATAATGCATACGAAGAACCAAAGAAATGAGGTGGAAGAATTTTCCCAAGATCACACTCCTATCATTGGAAGAGCCAGGATTTGAGTCCTAGATAGTTTAATTGTTCTGGGTTTATAGTGGCAATGTGTAAATCTTCAAGGGTGTGTTAGCCTTTCTTCATCATTGAGGAATTCATTCCAGTTACAGAAATCAGAATTCACTCTTCAGTGAGTATTAGGAGGCTTCACTCAGTTGTAGAATCTGGTAGGTACTGCACATTGGGCTCTATCAAATGCATAAGGGTTACAAAGAGTTTTATCTTGTTTATATTATCCCTTTGAATAGGGATTACTTCCAATCTTGAAAAATTTCATTAATAATAAAATTCTTTTCTCAGATGTTCACCATAATCACTTCTCAAGGGGTAGGCAATGTGGTATGGTATGGAGAGCACAGGCTCTGGGATTAGCTGGGACAGTTCCATCATGAGGAATTAAGGGAGAGTTATCCAGTTCTACAAAAGGCTGAGTAGCAATGAAAGACAGACAGATGTGGTGAAAGCTTCGGGCATAGAGCCAGATCATTCTAGGAATTATAACCAGCCAAGCCAAAATAAATAGAGAGAATCTAGGTCATAGGAAGTGCAGAAGCTAGGGTATATGGCATGGTTTTCTCCCTGGGTGGGTATAGATATAGGTTGTTTGTCTATCACCCAGTATTCAGGGGAACTACTACTTGAAATTGCCTCAGGAATATTCAGTGCTTTAGCACTCAGTCAAAAATAAGTATGACTTCCAGAAACTTAAGCTATAAGAAATATTAATAAATTGATTTTCTGCCCTCTCACTTCAAGGAGGCAGTATGGTATAGCAGAAAGAATCCAGGATCTACCACCAGATATACCCGGGTTTATTTGCCAGTTTAACCACCTTCCAGCTGTGTGACATTGGTTATAGTAATGAATCTCTCTGAGTCTCACTTTGCTCTTTTTTTTTTTTTTTTAGACAGAGTCTCACTCTGTTGGTCAGGCTAGAGTGCCATAGCATCAACCTAGCTCGCAGCAACCTCAAACTCCTGGGCTCAAGTGAGCCTCCTACCTCAGCCTCCCAAGTAGCTGGGACAACAGGCATGCACCACCACACCTGGCTAATTTTTTCTACTTTTAGTAGAGACTGGGTCTTGCTCTTGCTCAGGCTGGTCTTGAACACCTGACCTTAAGCGATCCTCCCGCCTCGGCCTCCCACAGTGCTAGGATTACAGGCATGAGCCACCGCGCCCAGCTACCTTGCTCATTTATAGGTCAGGATATTAATACTGCACCAAGTTGTAAGGATTCTAGATAAGGGATATAAAGTATCTAGTACAGTGCCTGGTATATAGTCCATACCTAAAGAATATTTTCTATTATTGTTGGTTCTGCCAAGTCCTCAACCTTCTATCATACAGAGCTCCCCAACCTCAGCAGAGGAATCAGCGTATTATAGCTGTGTTGTGATATTATTATTAATCACTTCAGACTTTGGGGCTTCTGCTGGCTCATGGTACATTTGTATGAATTGTAAAATAGTACCTTTTCCCCAAAACACTTTATCACCCCTCCCAGAAAATTGTCATAATAAATATAAATACCTTTGATGTCCATAATGTAAATGATATCCTACAGAATCATGTGAAATCAACTTGCACAACCTGTAGTTGGTAGGCTAAATAATGGCCCTCCAAAAATGTTTGCATCTTAATCCTCAGAACCTATAAATATGTTACCTGAAATAGTAAAAGGGGCTTTTGCAGATATCATCAAATTAAGGATTTTGAGATGCAGAAATTATAGTGGTTATTAGGGTGGGCCCAATGTAATCACAAAGGTCCTTCTGAGAGAGAGGCAAGTGGGTCAGAGTTATCAAGAGAAGATGTGAAGACAAAAGCAGAGGTCAGAGAGGAAAGAAGATGCTATGCTGCCGGCTTTGAAGTTGGAGAAAGGGGCCATGGATGAAGAAATGTAGGTACCCTCTAGAAGGTAGAAAAATCAATGAAACAGATTTTCCCCTAGAACCTTTTGGACCCAGTTTAGACTTCTGATCTCCAGAATTGTCAGAGAATAAATGGATGTTATTTTAAGCCCCTAAGTTTGTGGTGATTTGCTGTAGCAGTAATAGGAAACTAGTATAATGTACAACCATATGAAGCAGCCCAGTTTGGCTGGAGGCCCCAGGCCAGTTATTTGTGGCCATAAACAGTCTTGCCCAGTATACCCCCTTGTGCTATACATGTATCATCATTTTATCTATGTTTTCTGATGGCAATAAGATTTGGAAACTGTGCTCCAATAGATTTTGTTTGAGAGAGAAGTTTTCACTCTCTTCTGTACATTATCAGGGGATCTGCATGCAGAATGGATGAAGAGTTGATCCATAGGTTAAGTGTGATGTGCCTTTTAACTGATTTCCTCAGGTACAGCATTTTGTTGCCAGATTTCCAGGTCTGATCCTCAGTTAGAAATGAATATTTTCTGAATGAATTGAGACAAAACTGAAGTATAAATCAGAATGCCAATATGTGGGGTTTCGCCTTCTCTGATGATAGGATGTCTCCTCAGTGGGTAATGCTGGATGCACATGGACAGAATTTACCTCCCAGCATCAATTTTTGCCACAACATTCCCTTACTATATGTGCCATCACTACGGTCATATTGTTGTAAAGAGTGTTTAGGAGATACTCTGCCTAATCCCATGTTAATTCTCTTAGATCAACTCTGATTACTATTGAGGTACTCCATGTGGCAGCCTACATTCCAGGATGGGAAATAAATTTTCTATCTTGTGCCAATTCCAAGTAATTGAAATAGGTTTCCATAGTATGCTGTTCTGAGAATGATTCTGACATTCAGGAGGACAATGCTGTGCTTGATGACTGATGTCTGCCATACATAGGGATCAGGCTAGCCTCATATATTACATTCTCACGATGACTCTTGTATTCATTGAGGAGCATTTATTAAACATTTTGTCTATATCAGGCATTGTGATAGATATTTTGAGTAAAGATATGAATAAGACATACTCCTGATTCCAAAGGAGCTGATATTAGTAGGAGAGACATGTAAACAAATGTACATAGCGAATTATAGATGCTTGATAAAAGTCTATATAGTGTATATTAGAAACACAAAGGAAGAAATACTTAACTCTACTGGGTGGGAGAAGGCTCCAGAAAGAAATGAATGCTTATGTTAAGTCTTGAAAGGTGCATAGATGTCAATGTAAACTATTAGGGATGAGAAATAGAAGAACAAAGGCATTCCAAGTAGTGTCGGTATGAGCAAAGGCACATTATATGAAATGATTTAGTGTTTACGGTATGTTTATGGTATGCTCAACAAGTTTAGTAGAGTTGGAACATAGAGAGTGAGAGAGGATATAAGGAGAAAGAGGTAGGGGCCAGATCATGGACAGCCTTGAACACCATGCTAAGAACAGTGGGGAGACATTTGGGGATTTTTAATCAAGGATTAACTTAATCAGATTTGCATTTTAGAAAGATCCTGTGGGTGAGAGTGTGATGGAGAGACTGGAGAAGACAGAACTGGGTGCAGGGAGACCAGTTAGAGGGCTGTTATAAGAGAGATGTTGAAATCTGGGTTAAGGCAGTGGGAATGAAATGAGAACACAGATGTGCAAGAAGTTAAGAACTCGGTCACTGACTGGATATAGGAGGCTGATGGAGAAGACGGAATCAAAGATGATCCCCAGTTTTCTTTCTGCCTTGGATGGCCGAGAAGATGTAAAAACCATTCTAGGAGCTGGAAAACTCAGAATGAGGAGCAGGTTGAGGGGAAAGAACGATGAGTTTAATTTTGAACACGCAAAGTCTGAGGCACCTTTGGAATGTCCAGAGGAATCATCCAGTAGTCAGTCAGGAATTCATTCTGCTGCTGTGAAGCAAGTGGGATTACAGATAGAGATTTGGGAGTCATCAAGCATAAAGGTAGTGGTTTTAATTAAGGTAGGAATGAGATTGCCCTAGGAGAGTATGAGGAGTGAGAAAAAAAAAATAGGACCCAGGGCAGAATCTCAGAAATTTAGGCATTTAAAGGAGGGCAAAGACAGCTGAGAATCAGCAGAAGAAACGTAGGATGGGAACCAGAGGAGAGGATTGCATTCTAGTTGTGCCCTCTGTGGCTGAGCATTTCCCAAAATGAATTTCCCCTCTCCTGTCTTCAGTCTCCCAGGTCTCTGACCCATAATTCCACTCTACCTTACCTTTGGGAATGAAGCTGCTGGGTCCTCTGGCAGTCATTTCTCAGATGTAAAGCTTCCCCTTGATTATTGTTACAATTTAAGAGCAATTCGGAAAAGTTGCAAAAGAATAGAAAGCAAATATTGGAGGGGCTTCAGTTTCCACATTTCTATGCTCCACCATCTTTTGATCTATTCTGTTGGCCTCATCAATTTTAGTAAATCTCAGTTCTCATCATATCCTTTCCCTCTCTGTATAATTAAAATATGTTTTATTTTATATTTTTATTATAGTACATATAGAGAGAATATAGGGTATATGTTCTATGTTATAGAAAGACTTATATATGTGGCTTAACCAAATAGTAACAAAAAATAGTGGTACTTTAGCTTCACTTCTTCCCACCACCGGGCGTGAATACTTGAAGTAGCCAACTTGCAAATATAATAGCTGTTTCTTTTGGTTTTTATCTCAGTTCTAAACAATATGGCTATATCTTACTTTTTGAGCTACTCGTTTTAGAAGCTGTTGACTTCTTGTTACGGTAGGTGAATATTTAACTCTCACTTTTTCACCCTCACTTCCCTTCTCCATTCTTTTAATATAGTTATTATAGCATACTTTTTGGTTAATAGTGTTTATACCATTTTTTTTTTAATAGAGAAAGGATCTCACTCTGTTGCCAAGGCTGGAGTGCAATGATGTGATCATAGCTCACAGCAACCTCAAATTCCTGGGCTCAAACGATCCTCCCTTCTAAGCCTTCTGAGTAGCTGGGACTACAGGCGCAAGCTACTTGTGCAAACTTTGTTCACTAAAGGGACAAGTAGTGAATTGCGATTACATTTCTTTTTTATGCACATTTGTATCATTTTTAGAGTTAATAATTCCCTTTCATCTGCATATTTTTCTATATTCCTATCCTTAATTTTCCCATTAGATCTATCTACCATATGTTTATATTTTTGCAATTTGTTCAAATATGTCAGATTATTCAGAGCATTTATTTTCTAGAAATCCCCTTTCTAGAGGCTTTTTTCCTTCTGATCCAGTCTGGACTATTTCTGCCCCCTAATCCTGGCAGCTTTTAGGATTTCCACTTTATCCCTGATATTCTGAAATTTCATGATGATGTGTAGATATTTGTGTATTCGCTGTCCTAGACACTTGGTTGATAGACTCTTTTCAGTTTTTATATTCTTGCAGGTTCTGGAAAGTTTTGCTATTTCTTTGATAATTTGTGTGCTCCATAAGGACAGAGATTTTTATCTAACTTATTTCTGTGTACCTATTGCCTATAATAGTGCCTGATACATGATAAATACTTCTTATTTGTTGAATAAATTAATATTTACATTTAAAATAATAAAAATAAAATAATGCCAACAAACCCACCAGCCAGGAAAAGAAATAGAACGTTATCAGTAACTTAGTGCCCTTTCCAACCACACCTTCTTGTCTGCCTCCACCTAGAGATAATAATACCCTGACTTTTGTATTAACAATCTCCTTGGGTTTGAGGTTGCTGTGAGCTAGGCTGACGCCACGGCACTCACTCTAGCCCGGTCAACAAAGCGAGACTGTCAAAAAAAAAAAAAAGAAAAAAAATCTCCTTGGTTTTCTTATACTGTTATCGCCTATATGTATGTCCCTAAACAATATATTGTTTAGTTTTGAAAAAGTTGAAAAGCAAGCACAAACCTAGTTGTATGAGAAAAGGGTACTGTTGTTCCTGTTAGATAAAGTCTCCCAGGAAAACAGGTTCTGGGCCGAAAACTGACTTTAGCTTCTCTGAGAATTATAAAGCCATTTCTGGAATAATTAGTAAATGAGGTCATGAAATTTAGTGTTACTGATGAAAGTCCTATGTCTGTCTAATATAATTTTTCTATTGTAGGTGACTTTTTTCTCTCTTTTTGTCAGCTCTACTGAGTTATAATTGACAAGAATTGTATGTATTCAAGGTGTTTAATGTGATGTTTTGATATCCATATACATCATTAAATGATTTTTACAATCAAGCTAATTAACATATCCATCAACTCACATAATCACCTTTTTTTTGTGTTGAGAATATCTAAGATCTACTCTTTTAGTGAATTTCGAGTATACAATACGTTATTACTAACTATAGTCACCATGCTATACATTAGGTCTCCAGAACTTATTCCACAAGTTTGTACCCTTTGACTAACATCTCCCGCTTTCCTCCTCTAGCTGACCCTGGGTAACCACCCACCTAACTCTCTGTTTCTACAAGTTCACCTTTTTTAGATTCCACATATAAGTGAGCTCATGCAGTATTTACTTTTCTGTGTCTGGCTTATTTGACTTAGCATAATGTCCTCGAGGTTTATCCATGTTGTCGCAATGGCAGGATTTTCTTATTTAAGGGTGAATAATATCCCACTTTGTATATATATCACAATTTCTTTATCCATTCATCTGTCAGCAGACAGGGTTTTTCCATACCTTGGCTATTGTGAAAAATGCTGCAAGGAACAGGGGAGTTCAGATGCCTCTTCAAGGTAGTGATTTTATTTCCTTTGCACATATACTCAGAAGTGGAATTGCTGGATCATGTGGTAGTTCTATTTTTAATTTTTTGAGGAACCTCCTTACTGTTTTCCCTAATGACTCTACCATTTTGCATTCCCACCAACAATGGTAAGGGTTCCCTTTCTTGCCAATACTTGTTATCTTTTGACTTTTTGATAACAGCCATCCTAACAGGTACGAGATGGTATCTCATTGTGGTTCTGATTGGCATTTCCCTGATGATTAGGAATGTTGAGCACCTTTCCATATACCCATTGGCCATTCATGTGTCTTTTTTGGAAAAATGTCTGTTCAGGTTCTTTGCTCATTTTCAAATTAGGTTATTTGGTTTTTGTACTACTGAGTTTATGAGTTCCTTATATATTTTGTATATTAACCCCTTATCAGATATATGGTTTGTGTATATTTTTTCTTCATCTGTGAGTTGACTTTTCATTTTGTTGATTTTTCCTTTGTTGTGCAGAAACTTTGTAGTTTGATGTAGTCCCACTTGTTTATTTTTGCTTTTGTTGCCTGTGTTTTTGATGTCATAACCAAAAAGTCATTACCAAATCCAATGTCAAGGGATTTTTCCCGTTTTCTACTAGGAGTTTTACAGATTGGGATCTTACATTCAAATCTTTAATCCATTTTTAGTTGATGTGTGTGCGTGTGTGTACGTGCACACATGTATATAAGGATCTAATTTCATTTTTTTGTATGTGGATATCCAGTTTTTCCAACATCATTTATTGAAGAGACTATCCTTTCTCCATTGTGTATTCTTGGTACCTTTGTCAAAGATTAGTTGACTGTGTATGTATGGGTTTATTTCTGGGCTCTCTATTCTGTTCCATTGATCTATGTGTCTGTTTTTATGCCAGTACTATAGCTTTGTAATATAATTTCAAATCAGGAAGTGTGATGCCTCCGACTTTGTTCTTGCTCAAGATTACTTTAGCTATTTGAGCTCTTTTGTGGTTCCATACAAATTTTAGGATTTTTTTTTCTATTTCTATGAAAAATGCCATTTGAATTTATAGATCACTTTGAGTAGTGTGGACAATTTTGACAATATTGATTATTCCAATCCATGAACATGGGGATATCTTTCCATTTATTTGTGTCGTCTTCAGTTTCTTTCATTGTTGTTTTATAGTTTTCAGTGTACAGATCTTTTACCTCCTTGGTTAAATTCATTCCTAAATATTTTATTGCTTTCGATACTATTATAAATGGGGTTGTTTACTTAATTTTTTTGGATTGTTTATTGTTAGTGTATAGAAATGCTGCCAGTTTTTATATGTTGATAGTACATAGTGAAACTATACTAAATTTATTTTTTAGTTCTAACTTTTTTTTTATGAAGTCCTTAGGGTTTCCCAAATATAAGATTGTATCATTAGCAAACATACAATTTTACTTCTTTTTTTCTCATTTGAGTGCATTTTATTTTTTTCTTGCCTAATTACTCTGACTAGAACTTCTAATACTATGTTGAGTAGAAGTGGTAAGAGTGGGCATCCTTGTCCCATTCATGATCTTAGAGCAAAAGCTTTCAACTTTTCACTGTTGAGTATGATGTTAGCTGTGGGCTTGTGATATATGGTCTTTATTGTTTTCAGATACATTCATTCCTCTTATATCTAATTTGTTGAGAGTTTTTATCATAAAAGATTGCTGAATTTTGTTTCTTCCTCTCTTTAAGATTTTTTTTTCTTTTTTCTTTGAGTTCAAGAATTTAATCAGAATTTGTCTAAGTATATCTTAGAATGTAAGCTCCACAAAGGCAGGAGGTTTTGTCTGTTTTGTTTACTCATGTATCCCAAGTACCTGGAATCATGCTGGATACATAAGTCCTCATTAGATGAATTAATTGAATTAATGCGTGGATGCATAAATTAACGATGGGTGAATGGATAAATGAATCAGTCTTGTTTGGAGTTCAGACAACCCTTTCTGTAGCTCAGGGAAATTTTCTTTTATCATTTACTTAAGTATTTACTCTCTTCTCTCTGAAGTATTTACTCTTTTCCCCTTTAACTCCTCATCCACCTACCCATATTCACATGTTAGGTCCCTTGGCACTATCCTCTAAATATCTTATCTTGTACCTTATTAAATCTATTGCTTGATTTTTTTTTCCCCTCAATACTTTGCTATAAATCTTGCACTTGATTTTCTAGTCCAGTAATTCAGGGCTCATTGGTGACATCATTTTTCGTTTTATTGTTTAATTGGAATTTTTTTTAAGCTTTGAGCTCCAGAAAGTTTTTGTATGTTTGTGTGTGTGTTACACTTGACTTTCCTCGGGTGTTCTTATTACTTTATAGTCATACTTTCACTTATCTTGTCTAATAGTTTTGTTTCATTTCTCTTTGACTGCTGAGACCTTTTTGTATGTTTGTTTTTATTAATGATTACTTTGTGAGCGCTGATGTAGACTGCAAAAGGTATATTGGGATCAGTACCACTAGAGCACCAACTATGTGTAGATAGGAAAAATATTACTATGCAAAAGAGGTCACATATGAATTCTGCTCCACACACTGCTTTATTTCCAGAGAATAGTTGACATTTCTTTACAACACTGATTGTCCTAGGGTAAAACTGTGAAAATTGCAATATTTGGGCCTAGTCACCTTGGACACAAATTGTACTCTGAAATATTGTTCTTTCAGTGAGAACAGACACAGTATTTAAGTTTATATTCAAGGGCTCAAAAGCTAGCATGAAGCTAGCTAAGAAAAAGAAAAAAGAAAGAGCTAAAATGGCTGTTAGATTTAAATTTCCACGTAACTTGTTAACAAGAGCATCTTACCAGACTAAATTCTAATTTTTTTAATTAAAGTGTTTTTTATCCCTTAAGAAATGGCTCACTGATACATAAGCAGTCTTTTTTAGTAAAGCTTCCATAACATCTGGATGAATGTCTAAAGCATTTCGTATAAAGGTTTGCCACTCCATCCATGAAAGAGCTCTTTTGGTTATGTCCTCCCTGAACTTATCAGTATGGCCAGGGAAGATACATCTGGTTGGTGCCTGCTCCCCACCATCCTGATAGTTTTCATTCTACCTACTGTACTATGGTTACTCTACCCATTTGGAATTTGAATCTCTAGTCCAGGGAAACCAGGAGCCTGGGGTAGTGGCAGTACAGTTTCCTTGTTTAGACCTGATCTTAATTTTTACCAGTGTTTGTCTTAAGTGGTAATCAAAAACAAATTCCATCCAGAAACCTGTCTGTGGTAAAACATGGATAATGCCAGTAAAGACGATTTACACAATTTCAATGGTGCATTGTGTGGGGGTTGTAAGAGATGAATAAATAACACTCACCTTCCCTGGCTAGGTTCAGAACCAATTGAAATTGAAAGATGTAGGAATCAGATAAATGGAGATCAAAACATCATCTTCCTTATGGATAAAACTTCAGGGAATATGGTTTTAGTGTAGACTTCCTAATGCTGAACCCCCAAATGAAGCAGATTTACCCAGACAATCACTAGCAATGCTGAAAAAAACACAAGACTCCAAGCCAAAAGTGGGCCCCCTTGTTGCATGGCATGTTCTCTACAAGCACACAGATCCCTGGCAGAAAAGCAGAGAACAAGGGCCTAAGCCAAGCATATGCAGATGTTTCTTCCAAACATACTAGTCACATAACTCATTCCTCCTCCTGTGGGCAGAAGAGCAGGAGTGTTAGTCTATTTGAAGTTCTTCCACTTAGAAACATAAGAAGTAAAGATTAAGTGTACCCTCTAACATAGCTCAATGATATATTCAGTATTGCCATTTGCTTGAACCTATCTTTCTCTTCAGGACCAAAAATATCACAATTTTGCTGTAACCAAAAAAGTACTAGGATATTTTAGGAAGACTGAACTATAGTACAAATACCTCAACTACAAAGTATCATATTAATGACATATTGATAGCACATCTTAAAAGCCCATCTAAATGCTATAACAAAATATGAAGAAATGCTTCTTAAAAGCAAATGTACCAAAAGGAATCCATTCACCACTATCTACCAAGTGGGAACACCAAACATTATACCCTTTGAGCATGATATGTTCTTCCATGTAACACTTGCTAGAGCTCTGGAATGAGGCTTCAGGTTAGAAATGTCTCTATTATATCTGGGTTCATGAAAGATCCACACATCAGAAAAGTGTGTGTGTGTGAGACGGAGGGAGAGGAGAGGAGAGAAGAGGCAAAGAAATGAGAATGAGATTGTAGGCGATGGGCACCACAAGTGTAAAAGTCTGGGTGATCTATGTCCTATGTTTGATGGAGAGATGGGAGAGTATTGAGTGAGAGTGAGGTAGTAGAGGTATGTGTGATAATGATGGCAATGGGGACAGTGTAATGGTTGAGGACAGTATGAAATCATTGTTATAATGAAGACGGGGCAATGTGAGTGACAGTGACAGGAAGAGATCAGAATGTGTATGTGATAGTGGTAGTTATGGTCACAGTGTATGGGATACTGTCAAAGATGAGAATTGTGCATATGCATGTACATGGTTGTGTGTGAGAGAGTGGGGAGGAAGAAGATATAGTGATAACAGCACACTGGGGTCATTGTGTGAAAGTATAGATGGGGCATTCTGAGTAATAGGATGTAGAGGGAGAGTGCTATGGAGAAAGTATAATGTGAAGTGGAAGATAGGTGTAAGATGGAGGGTGATAGGGTTAGTGTGTGTGTGTGTGAAATAGGGGAAACGAGAAATGTGTCTATTTGTGAGGACACATGGGTACAGTGAGCATGCGTGATCATATTGAATGAAAAAGTGTGATAATTTGAAGTGTGGAAATCATGAGTGTCTGAATACAGTTATTTAAAGTATATGATGGAAAAACGCAAAGAGTTTCTGAGTGTCAGTGAGGAATGGGGATAGTATGTGTGTGAAAGCACGGTTGATATGGATATTGGCTGTGAATGAGTACTGGTTGAAGGATAGACAGGTAGGATGGGGGAAAGTGTTCCCAGAAGGGGAAACAGTGTGATCAAAGGCACTAATGCTCTATTCATTTTTAAAATTTATTTTATTTCACTTAGAATATTTTCTATTGTTATGTCTTCAAGTTCACTAATCTTTGATAATTAATTCCATCCAGTATTTTTTCATCTCATGATATAGAGATGGCATGAGAATGTGTGAAAGGAGATTTGGAGGATGATGCAGGTTTCATAGTGAGGATATGGGCTGTGTGTGATAGTGGGTGTGGTTAGGCACTGTGATAGTGTATAGGGATTGAGTAATGTGGGTGTGACTATGTGAGTGATGGGTATTGTGTATGTGATAATGGGCATTGATTAAAGCTAGTTATATTTGACAGTGGGTGGCATGGGTACCATATCTGTTTGGGTCTAAGGACATTGTATATGTGATAGTACAGGATAGGACTATGTGTAGGAATGGGAGTGATAGAGACTGTGCGTGTTAGTGGGATTGATAGGTAAAGTGTGAATGTGATAGTCTGGAGAATTGGGACAATGTGTGGAGATCATAATTCATAAATCAGTCATGATCATATGAGTTACAGAGGGAATCATGTGTGAATGAGATAATGTGTTAGAGACTGTGTGTGTGTGTATGTATGTGTGTGTGAGAGAGAAAGAGAGAGAACATGTTTCGGGATGGGTTTTTGGAATTTCATTTGAATATGAGTAACAAAGATCCGAAAATTAGTTGTTTAAAATAATTAGGGATATCTTTCTCTTACCTAAAACAAGTTCAGTGGTAGAAAGTCCAGGACCTCCACGATTTTATCAATATCTCCAGCCCCTCATATTTTCTTTTTGTTCCATGGTCAGTGGCACGAAGATCCTATCTTCCAGGTGCCTCCTGGTTGCAGGATGTGTGTTGCAGCTCTAGCCATCATTTCTATGTTCCAGGTAGGAAGAATGAGGAAGAGGAGAGGGCAAAATACGTTGTCAGTAGAATTAGTCTCTTTATATGGAGCTTTCCCAAAGATCCTACTCAGTCACTTCCAAATACATTCCATTGGACAGAACTGTGACACACAGCCGCCACTCTCTGCAGCTGTGAAAATTGTAATGAAAATCGAGTTTATCTGGTAAGGAAGAAAGAATGTTTGGTAGGATATAGCCAGTAGAGAGTGAGAGGCTGAAGATGTGGGGGAGAGACTATAACCAATAGATCAAAATCCCAGAGGTGAGAGATACGAATGTGATGCAGGGTGCAGGGGCACTGTATGACTGGCAGAGTTTGAGATGCTGGGGATAGCATAGTAAGCAAAAATAGACATGTTGTCTCTGCCCTCATGGAGCTTACCATCTTTTGAAGAAGACAGATGAACATTAATCACAGACTCAAATATACGTGAAGTTGCCATTCTGATAAGTGCTGTGGAGAAGAAGTACATGGTTCTGTGAATGGGTTTAAAGAGGCTTTGACCTAGTCAGGGAGGTAAAGGAATTGGAAGTGATGATGGAGATGAAACCAAAAGATAGATTCAGAACTGAACGGTTGAAGGGTGGATAGGTGGAATGGGGCAAAAGAGTTCCCAGAAGAGGAAACAGCATGAACAAAAGCACTAATGCTCTATTCATCTTTAAAATTTATTTTATTTCATTTAGAATATTTTGTATTGTTATGTCTTCAGGTTCACTAATCTTTAGTAATTAATTCCATCCAGTATTTTTTCACCTCAAATAATAGAGTTTTTATCTCTAGATATATGATTTATTAAATATATCTTATTTAATATAAATATATCTCATGTTTTTACTTAGCATGACCATTCTTTCCTGTAGTTTTTTGGACACATGGAATATAGTTGTAATAACTTTTAATGTACTTATCTGCTAATTATAACATCCGTGTAAGTTCTCAGTCAGTTTGGATTGATTGATTTTTCTCCTCATGATGGGTTATGTTTTCCTGTTACTTTGCATGCGTGGTTATTTTTTAGTGGATGCCAGGCATTATGAATTTTACCTTTTGGTAAAATTTTAGGAATTTTTGCTTTTCGGTGCTAGATATTTTTATATTCGTATAAATCTTCTTGAGCTTTGTTCTGAGACGCACTTATTTGGAAGTAGATCTTTTCAAGTCTTGCTTTTCTGATTTGTTAGGCAGGACCACAGCAGTGTTTTGCACAGAGCTAATTATCCCTGACTACTGAGACAAGGCCATTATGAATACCCCTTGCCACATGAATTATGAGGTGTTCACTCTAGCTGGTGAGAACAGGCATGATCTCCAGACGTGTTTGAACTTCTGACACTTGTTCCCTCTAATCCTTTCAGATGTTTTTCCCCCCAGCCTTGGGTAATTTGCTTTTGTAAATGCAATGATCAGTGGTCTGCAGAATACTTTATGGCAATCCTTCCAAGATCTCCAGGGTTCTTTCTGCGTAGCTCTCTCTTTTGGGGTTCTCCATTCTGTGAACTCTAGCCACTTTGGTCTTTCATGTCTCTCATCTCTGTCACCTCAATTCAAGGGATCCCCTGGACTCTGACTGCATTCTCCCTTATTGCTCCATGAACTGGAAACTCTCAAGCAGTAGAGCCTCACCTCATTTCTTCCCCGTCTCTCAGGGGTCACTATTCTTCATTGCCTGATGTTCAATATCTTGAAAACAATTATTTCTTATTTCTGTCCATGTTTTTAGTGTTTTTGTCACGTTGGAGAGCAAATCTAGTCAGTCCCTGGCTTGCCTCTTAGGAAGTTATATGGTGGAGACCTGTGAGATAATTCTGTTCTTGTCTCCACAGTTGTTTGATCATCTCACTAATGCCAAGTATCAGAAATAAGTGACAGTTAAAATTTTTTATCAGATGAGAACAGCCTGAGAATAAGAAATGTATTCAAAATCAGAGATTTAAGGAAGAATTTGGATCACAGGGAATGTGGCCATATTCCAAGGTTAACTCTTGTGACTCCGACCTTAAAAACTTTTCAGTATAAAGACAAATTAGGAAAGCAGATTTGCCAGGCATGGTGGCTCACAACTGTAATCCTAGTACCTGGGAGGCCAAGGGGGAGGATCGCTTGAGGTCAGGAGTTCAAGACCAGCCTGAGCAAGAGCGGGACCCCATCTCTACTACAAATAGTAAAAATCAGCTGGGCGTGGTGGCACACACCTGTAGTCCCAGCTACTCTGGAGGCTGAGGCAGGAGGGTCACTTGAGCCCAGGAGTTTGAGGTTACTGTGAGCTAGGCTGACACCACAGCACTTGCCCAGGCAACAGAGTGAGACTCCGTGTCAAAAAAAAAAAAAAAAAAAAAAAGGAAAAGAAAAGCAGATTAACTTCCCTTCAAAGGATAAATGTTTAAGGCTTGGGATGGATATTCACAGGATTAATTCCCAGCCAGAGGGCTTCCAAAGACTATAGTAAGTGTTAGAGTAATTGTACTCTAATCTCAGATACTATCCTACGTGGGGATGAAACCATATACAGGACAGGTAGCCAATGGTGCTGGTCACATGACCATACCTTCAGCCCAATTTCAGAGATTATGAATTACCAAGAAGGGCCATGATGGTGAGGAAACATGTGTGAAGAGCATTGAAGAGCCTTTAGCCAAGCCCTCAGATCTTATTAACATGAAAGAATTCAGAAGGAGTTTTAAATTCAGAGATAAACCCTATGAATGTAGTGATCATAGATGGTCTTTCAACCACAGTTCAAACATTCACTATTGTTGAATATATACTGAATCCATAGGAATGCAGTCAGTGGAGAAAAGCCTTTAAGAAGTCAAACCTGAGTAATAATCAGAAATTCGATCTGGAGAGAAACTGTTGAATATACGAAATGTGATACTCCTCTCTGTTCTTATCGCATGCAGGCTCTCCCAGTCTATATAAGTGATTCCTTTGCATCCCTCCTCACATGGCTTTGGTGAGAGAGTCGCATGCACCACCCCTTCAAGGTGAAAATGTTCTTCCCCAAGCCAAGGACTCACAACACTGTAAATTCTTCTAATTCTCTCTAGCCTTTTGAGTACATTTGGGCTGAAAAGAAATGGAATGACTATCAGTAGCAAGACTAGTCTGCTGTCCCTGTGTAAGCCTATAGGATTGTGTTTGCAACTCCTTGGTTGCTCTCTTCAGAATGTGGAGGTACTTGGTGCCTATTTATTTTAGCTATGTGGCTTTAGCCAAAATTCTGAGAAAACTATACAAGTTCCATTCATTATCCTGTTAAATTTGTATTATATTTTCTTATTTAATATTGTAATAGAAGTATGCTTCTGTCTCTAAAAACATCTAATTTAGATTGTTTTTTTGTCAGTCTCAATTTAGAGCATAGTCTTCAAAGGTAGATTACTGAGAAAGTATATTTTTTTAGGCCTAAATACACATTTTTGAATTGTTTTCCAGGAAAAGGAGTATTTATTTGGCTTTTCGATAGCAAAGGGCATCCCTAGCATTTAAGAAAAAAAGAAGGAAATGCAATGGAAAAGAAAATAATGGATTATGCTTTTTCCTACATCAAGAATTTATTATAAACAAGACTTAAGAGGCAAGCCACCAACTAAAAAAAAATGTTTGCAACAAATGGTGACAGACATAACTTTAATAACCTTAATGTACAAAGAACTCTCATAGCAAAAGTACAAATGACCAACAAACACTGAGAGTGTGTTCCCTTCATTAATAATAAAAATATATAATTTAAATCAATTAAATATTGTTTTATCAAACTGGCAAGGATATTTTTAAAGCAAATTCTCAACACTATCAAGGATACATAAGAACTCTTCTGCATTGCTAGTGTTGACAAAAACCTTTCTGGAAAGCATTTTGGTATTATTGAATAACATCCTTAAAATAGTTCATTCCCCTTTGACCTAGTAATTTCATTTCTAATAATATACTATAAGGAAATAATTAAGGGATACGCACATCTGGTTTTTTTGGGGGAAAAATCAGTACAGTGATGACCTAATGAACAAAAGTAAATAGAAACATTTTTGTTATTTAGTCCAGTAGATAAATTTATATGATGGGATATTACACAGTTATTATAAAGAAGTTTGCAAAGGCTTTTTTATGTCATAGAAAATGTTATTCAAAATAATTGTGATAGAAGATTATGTACAAGTCTCAGATGAAGTATATTAATTACAGTTGTGCATGTGCACGTGTGTGTGTGATGGTGGAGTTGCTATGGACCATTTTCCCAACATTTTTCAGATTATCTTTGTTTTATAAAATGAAATCAGGAAATGTCATAAGTTGAAGTTTGGGATGACTTTTCTGGGTCCAGCTACATATCTGTTATAATTGGTGTTAATGGCCCATAATTCTCAGATTTAGTGGTTTATAAGTTTTATATTGATGTTGAACATTGAGGACACATATGGTACTAAATCATATACCAAATATCTCAGAGCATTGAGGTATATTTCAGAATTTTCCAGTGCCAATGAAAGAGGCTCTATGTCACAAGATACTAAGTTCCCATATGGTAAGATTATCTGATGAGATATCAAACAAACGTCCCCAAACTGTACATTGCAGGCTTCCTCCCCTGGTCTATTTGGGTAATCTGCTTATTAACGGAATGTGAGTTGCTATGGTAGTGGGAGTGAGGAATTAACTGGAAGGGAATTGTGCAGTATGAAGAAAGATCTATTTAAGTACATGAGAAAATGCATTTGACGTAATATTAACATGTCACTTTGCCTGCTCTCATGATGCAAATTGGCACCAAAAACCTAGTAAAGTTTCTTAAAATTGTAGAAATCCAACTGGACTCAGTTTTCTTTACATTGGACTGAAATCCATTAGTCCTTGAAAACAGATAATACATGTGTTTTTGCTCATCATTATTTCCCCAGCACTTATCATGATGCCTAGCACCTAGTAGGCATACTTTAAAAATGTTTTTCAATTCATATACATATGTAAATGAAGACGATAAAATCAGGTTGGCTTCAGTCCAGAAAACATGGAGGAGGGATTTAAGAATTCTGAAGTGTTAATTTTGAAGTACTATAAGCTTTATTTGGGGGCCTTAATATATATATTATCAATGCAGAGGCTTCAAGAAGGACCCATTATTTCATATGATTATTCTGTCTTTCTTTTTTTTTTTTTTTTTTTTTGAGACAGAGTCTTACTCTCTTGCCTGGGGCGAGTGCCGTGGCGTCATCCTAGCTCACAGCAACCTCAAACTCCTGGGCTCAAGCGAGCCTACTGCCTCAGCCTCCCGAGTAGCTGGGACTACAGGCATGTGCCACCATGCCCGGCTAATTTTTTTCTATATATATATTTTTAGCTGTCCAATTAATTTCTTTCTATTTTTGGTAGAGACGGGGTCTCGCTCTTGCTCAGGCTGGTCTCGGACTCCTGAGCTCAGAACGATCCGCCCGCCTCGGCCTCCCAGAGTGTTAGGATTACAGGCGTGAGCCACCGCGCCCGGCCTATTCTGTCATTTACTAAGAAAGGGGTGTTATAATCTCATGCTATAATTTTGGTTTTATTATTTTTTCTTGCATAGCTGTTAAATTGTGATTTACGTATTAACCTGGTTACATTATATAGTGAATTTTTAATCTCAAATAATGTTTTGCTTTAATGTACTATGTTTGATATTAATATTATACATCATCTTCTTTTGTTTATTATTTGTGTGCCATAACTTATTCTATCCTTTTATTTTCATCCCCGTTGTAACTTTACATTTGGGATATTTCTTTTGTAAATTGCACGTAGCTGTTTAATGATGGAAAGATGTATAAATTTCCTTTGATTATAGCATCCCAAAATATTCTGTAATTGCAGATTTGATTTCGTCTTTGAAGAAAAGCTTCATTTATTCCCTCTCCAATGCTCTTTCTTTCTTTATGTACTTCCAAGTTTCTGCCCTATATCATTTTCCTTCTGCCTGAATAAAATCTTCTAACATTTCTTGCAGGGCAGGTCTACTGGTGATGATTTCATTCAGATTTTGTTTGTCTGAGAAAGTCTTTATTTCTCCTTTTTTTTTTTTTCTTTTTTGCTTCTCCTTAACTTTCAGATCTTTTTCTATATGTAGAAATCTAGGTTGGTGGGTCTTTTCTTTTAACAGTTTAAATATTTCACTTCACTCTTGCTTGCATGGTTTCTGACAAAAAGGCTGCTATAATTCTTATCCTTGTTTCATTTTATGTAAGTAAGATATCTGGTGTTCTCTGAGCTGCTTGGATCTGTAAGTTGGTGTTTGTCATTAATTTCGGAAAATCCTTAACCATTATTAACTTGATATTTCTTCTGCTCCATTCTGTTTTCTAATGTTCATCTATGCATATATGATTCTAGATTTGCCTGTCCCTCAAGAGTTCAGGGTGATGATTTGCCCTGAAATTTCATTTCTCTGACAGGTCAAAAAAAAGTCGTTGGTTTTTAGTTTGTCCTGCTTTTGATCTTGCTGTTGGTGCCTCCAGCCTCACGTTGATTCTGCAGGGAAGAAAAGCAAAGGGGAAGCAAGGAATCCATAGATACTGTGGGTTCCTGGGAAAAACAAGAGAAACCCTAAGCCCCATATTCCAGGGATGGGAAGAAACCCCAGATAGATTTGTAAGAACCTCAAGCACTGTAGCCTTTTATCTCACTTCCTTGGTAAGGGCAGAAGAAGAAAAGGCTGCAAAATAGAAATGTCTATGTGGTGTCTATAGGCATTCTGAGCCTTAGGCCTTCTCACATGGTTTCCCTTATTTTGGGGTATCATGGGAGTATTTGTGGGAGAAAGCCTCACAGAGATTAACAGGCCCCAGCATGATAGGAGCAGCAGCATATTACCCATGTATATGAATGCTGTATGATACCCTCAGAGAGAGTTGGACCCAAAGGGGCTTTGCAATAAAGAATGAAGCTCAACTGAACAACTGCCTGTCTTGGACAGACATTGGTGAACAAATACAACATGAATGCCAGCACGGATATATGATACTCAACAGATGTTACGTATCCTGATGTTTTGACACTAGTTAAGATCCCCAGAAATTAGACACAGCCCCAAAGCAAAGGATGAGAGAGACGCCATACCACTGGAGATTAAGTTTCAAGCACTCACTAGAATGGAAACTTGACATCAAATTTATGTTGAGTTGCAGAGAAAAAAACTTACATTTCCTGCACACCCGAGTCTGTCAGATAATATCAGTACCTGCTGAAAAATCTGCAGCAGAAAGTATGTGAAAAATGCTGAGTATCCCAAACAAATTTATCTACTGAAAACATGGGATATGTGACTCTTTTAGTTAAAAACCACGGTGGTCTTACCTCAGGCCAGAGAAACATGTGAGAAATGACATCTGGCATTTTGGTGGGTACCAATATAAAGGGAACTGGGTATTTGAGGAGAGGAAAGGAGAACTTCTCTAACATTCAGCATTCTTCTCTGCAGAATGAAATCATTGTCATTGGTGAGATGTGATTTCACCTTATTTCTTCTTCTTCCTGTCCCCATCTCTCTTACTTCGAATACTTCTCTTTTCTCCCTAGTTACTAATATTTCCTCCCTTGTTTCTCTTTTTCTCCTTTCTCCTTGTTTATTTTCCCTTCCTCTTCATCTATTCCTTAACTCCTTGTCTTAATCATTTTGGGCTGCTATAACAGAGTACCATAGACTGGGTGTCTGAAACTACAGAAATTTACTTCTCACAGTTCTGGAACCTTGAAAGTCCAAGACCAAGGCACTGGCAGATCCGGTGTGTGATGAGGGCCCTCTTCTTCCTGGTTTTCCGATGGCCATCTTCTCATTGTGTCTTCACAAGGTGGAGAACAGACAGAGAGGAAGCAGGGTTTCTCCTGTCTCTTCTTAAAAGGGCACTAATCTCATCATGAAGGCTCCACCCTCATGGCCTAATTACCTCTGAAAAGCTCCATCTCTGAATACTGTCACATTGGGAATTTAGGCTTCAACATCTGAATTTGGTAGGGACATAAACATTCTGTCCATAGCACCCCTCTATCTACTCCTGCCTCCCTCTCACACCCCTCCATCCTACATTCTCTTTTCCCTTCTATATTCTACTTCCTTATTCTCTTTCCTCCTGCTTTTTCAACTTCAATTCAGTATCCATTCTTTCTCCACTCATACTTATTTTTCCTTATCTTCCTAATTCCATTTACTTCCAACTGCTCATTTATCCTTTCTCTTATTCCTATTTTCTTCTTTCTTTTCTTCCTCTCTTCCTCTTCATCCCCTCTTTTCTACTTGACTCTTCTTTCTCCATTTTTCCGTCTCCCCATGCTCCCATCTAACACGATGGCGAAAAAGTGAGAAAAAGAGAATAGAAAGGAATAAAAATGTACTTAAAATGGTAGAATCAACAGGGATAAGTGATGGATTAGATTAAGGAATAAGGCAGAGAGAGGCGTTATGAATAACACAAAGTAAAATAGGGAAAGAAAGAAACTATTAAATATGATTTTTTTAAAACTGTAGAAAAGTGATAATCATTCTGATTGGTGAAATGGTAAAGACTTTTCAGAAAAAAGAAAGGGATGTTACTTACTGAGATTATTACTCAATATTGTTCTTGATGTTTTAGCAAATCATATAAGGCAGGACAATAAAATAAGTGCTATATATATTTTAAGAGAAGTGATGAAATTATTTATTTTCCTTATAGTATGATTATCCATTAGGAAATCACAATAGATTAAAAAAAAAAAAACACTAGGGTTGAGGACTTCTGCTTCCAGAAGGAAGGGGCAAATGGTATAGATGTATTTTTCCCTTTCATTCCTTGACATAATATATAAACCAAACATAAGAAGACCTTGAAAGCTGAAGAGAAGAAGATATATTCTCTAGGGAACTTGGAGCCCAAGGAACAACATGGAGGTAAGTTCCCTAAAGAAGCTGGCAAACTGGAAATACCAAAGGGTGCAAACAAAAATTAAACCAACATAAGTCTACTTTCTCTCTATCCAAAGAACAGACAGCCCAGCAAGACAAAAAAAATTAGATAATAACTGCCCTATTCTAGCCTTTAAACAGCCGAGGAAAGACAGTGGCCTCACTCCTACCAGCAAAGGCCAGTTAGAGATCCTAGACTTCCACCCTTACCAGCCTGTAATGAGATCTACAGTTCTCTGACAGAGTGATAGAGTGAATGGAGAGTGGGAATAGCCCAGTCCCCTCAGTGTCCGCAGAGACCTTGTGCGGAGCCTGGAGCTCCACCCCTAATGGGTGATAATGAGGTACTCCCCCGCCTAACCAATGGTATGGTATCAAGAAGAGGCCTAATGAACAATCAGGATTTTTATCACCACCTAACAGTAACAATGACACCCATCCACCAGTGGTCTCACTGGGGGCCATTTGGAGAGAAGTAATTAGGCACCCAAGTCTCTTCCAGAGTGGTATTGGTAAAAGCTTAATACGGAGCTGGAACTCTCACTTAGCCCACAGTAATAAGGAGCCCCTCTTTCCCAGGTATCAATGGAGGCTAAGTGGGGGATGTGGACTTCTACCCACAGGTGGTAAAACAGAAGATTTAAATAAGATATGCAAAGTATCCAGGATTCAATTGAGAATCAGTTGTCATAGTGAGAACTGTAATAATCACAACCTGAATGATGAAAGACATCCACACACACCAACATCAAGATCACACAGGTACTTGAATCATCTGACAAAGGTTTTTAAACAGTCATCCTAAAAATGCTTCAGTGAGCAATTGTGAACCTGCTTAGAACAAATGAAAAAATTAAAAGCCTTGTTGAAGAAATAGAAAATCGCAAAAAGAAATAGAAGATATAAGGAAGAATTGATAGGAAATTTAAAAACCTAAAAAAATCAATAAATGAACTTTAAAAAAGTAAAACCTCAGTAGATGAGCTCAATAGCAGAATAAAGATAACAGAAGAATGAATCAGTGAACTTGAAGATAGAACAATAGAAATTATCCATTTTAAGCAATGGAAGACAAAATAGACCGAAAAATAAAAATAAACAGATTTAGGCACTTGGATTCTTAAAAGAATTTAAATATGTGTTGTAGTCACAGAAGAGAGAAAAAAGAGAGACTGAAAAAGTGTTCAGAGATAGATAGAATGGCTGAAAATTTCCTAAATTTGGGAAGAAAAAAAGAACAATTCCAGAGATTCAAGGATTCAAGAATCTAAGCAAACCCTACACAAGATACGTCATTTTCAAACTTCTGAAAGCTAAAGATAGGGAAAAAGTCTTGGAAGCCACCAGAGACATGATACTTTACCTATAGGGAACACCAAAGCAGTAACAGCAGATCTCTCATTAGATACCATGGAGGCCACAGCATTTTTCAAGTGCTACAAGAAAAGAACTGTGAACCCAGAATTATACCCAATGAAAATATCCTTCAATAATGAAGAAGAAATCAAGACATTTGCAGAAGAAACCAGTAATAGAGCAACCCAGTAATGGAGGGTAACTTCCTCAATTTTATAGAAAGAAATCTACAGTAAACCTTCAGCTAGCATCATACTTAATGGTGGAGACTGAATACAAGCCATTTTAACTGGGATGAGATGGTATCTTATTGTGGTTGTGATTTGCATTTCTCTAATGATCAGTGATGTTGAGCATTTTTTATAGACCTGTTGGCCACCTGTATGTCTTTTGAGAAATGTCTATTTAGATCTTTTGCCTGTTTTTAATTGGATTATTTGAGGGGTTTTTTTTGCTATTGACTTGTTGAGTTCCTTATATATTCTGGTTATTAATCCCATGTCAGTGGAATAGTTTGCAAATAATTTCTCCCATTCTGTAGGTTGTCTCTTCATTTTGTTGATTGTTTCCTTTTAGCATGATGTGATCCTATTTGTCCATTTTGATTTGGTTGCCTGTGTTTTTGAGGTCTTACTCAAGAAATCTTTGCCTAGACAAATGTCCTAGAGCATTTCTCCAATATTTGCTTCTAGTAGTTTCATAGTTTCAGGTCTTAGATTTAAGTCTTTAATTCATTGTGATTGGATTTTTGTATATGGTGAGAGATAGGTCCAAAAGAAGGGAAATCAGTATATCAAAGAGATATCTGCACTCCCATGTTTATTGCAGCACTATTCACAATAGCCAAGATATGGAATCAACCTAAGTGTCCATCCACAGATTAATGGATAAAGAAAATGTGGTCCATATACACAATGGAATATTATTTAGCCACGAAGTATGAAATCCTATCTTTTGCAACACATGGATGGAACTGGAGTTAAGTGAAATAAACCATGCACAGAAAGACAAATATCACATGTTCTCATTCATATGTGGGAACTAAAAGAATTGATCTCATGGAGGTAGAGAGTAGAATGATTGTTATCAGAGGCTGAGAAGAGTATTGGAGAGGGGGTGATAACAAGGGATTGGTTAATGGGTACAGAAAGACAATTAGATGGTAGGAGTAAGATCTAGTTTTCATTGCACAATAGGGCAACTATAGTTAATAATTTGTTATATATTTCGAAACAACTAAAAGAATGGATTTGGAATGTTCCCAACACAAAGAAATGATAAATATTTGAGGGGATGGGTATCCCAATTACCTGATTTGATCATTACACATTGTATGCATGTATCAAAATATCACATGTACCCCCATAAATATGTATAATTATGTAACCATAAAAATTAAAAATATTAAAAATGGTAAATCTAAGCCTGCTTCTTTAAATAAAATAGTATTGGAAATTCTAGCCAGCTCAGTAAGATAGAAAATAAAATAAAAGCCATACAGATTACAAAGGAAGAAATAAAACTATTTCCAGATGTCATGATAGTGTATGTAAAAATTCCCAAGAATCTACAAAAAAAAAAAAAACTTTTAGAACTAATAAATGAGTTGAGCAAGGTCACAGGCCATAAGAACAACATGTCAACATCAATTTAATTTCTATATACCAGCAACGGACATTTGGAAACCAAAATTAAAAACAGAATACCATTTAAAATAACGCAAAAAATGAAACGTGTAAATTTAGCAAAACATGTACAGAACTTCTATACTAAAAATTATAAAACTTTAATGAAGAAATTAAAGAACACCAAAATAAATGGAGAGAGACCGTATTCATGGATTGGAAGAGTCAATATAGAAAATATATTAATTATCCTGAAATTGATACACAGTTTGAGTGCAATTCCTGTCAAAATCCCAGCAAAATGTTTTGTAGATACAGGGCAAGATTATCCAAAAATATATGGAAGGACAGAAGAACTAGAACAATAAATAATTTTGAAAAAAGTATAAAGGGGAGAAATCATTCTACCCAATTTTAAGACTGTCAAATACAGTAATCAAGACTGTGGTATTGGTAGATGAATAGACACAAAACAGTGGAATAGAATAGAGAGGTCAGAAATAGCTTCCAAATATGGCCAACTGATTTTTGACAAAGGCGCAAAAACAATTCAATGTACGAAAGATCTCCATTTAATCCTGGACTGATTGGATATCCATAGCTCTGACCCCCTCCCTGCCCAAAATGAACCTCAACCTCACACCTCATTCAAAACTTAAAACCAAATGGATGACAGACTTCAATGTAAAAATTAAAACAATAAAACTTTTAGACAATTACATAGGAGAAAATCTTGTCCTAGGGCTTGTTGAAAAGTCCTTAGAAATGACATAAAACTCATAATCCTTAAAAGGAAAAAAGTCCCAATAAATGGGACTTCCTCAAAATTCAGAATTTGTTTTGCAAAAGACTCTGTTAAGAAGATAAAAAGACAAACTACAAACTGGGAGAAAATATTTGCAAACCATGTATCTGACAAAGGACTTGTACATAAAATATATGAACTCTCAAGATTCAACAGTAAAACAAGGAAAACAATTAAAAATGAGCAAAAGGCATGAGGAGACTACATCAAAACGAATGTGTGCTAGCACTCTGGGAGGCCGAGGCGGGCGGATTGTTTGAGCTCAGGAGTTCGAGACCAGCCTGAGCAAGAGCAAGACCCCGTCTCTACTAAAAAAAATAGAAAGAAATTATCTGGACAACTAAAAATATATAGAAAAAAAAATTAGCCGGGCATGGTGGCGCATGCCTGTAGTCCTAGCTACTCGGGAGGCTGAGGCAGTAGGATCGCTTGAACCCAGGAGTTTGAGGTTGCTGTGAGCTAGGCTGACGCCACGGCACTCGCTCTAGCCAGGGCAACAGAGTGAAACTCTGTCTCAAAAAAAAAAAAAAGTGTAGATGGCAAATAAGGACATAAAAAGGTGTTTGGCATTGTTAACCATTAGGGAAATGCAAATTAAAATCACAGTGAGATATTACTACACACCTATTTCTAAAAATTACTGATAGCAACAGATGCAAGGATTTGGAGAAACTGTATCACTCACACATTGCTGGTGGGAATGTAAAATGGTGTATAACCGTTCTAGGAATGTTTGGTAGTTTCTTGTAAAACTAACATGGACTTACTGTACAACCCATCAGTTGCACTCTTGGGCACTTATCCCAGAGAAATGGGAACTTAGGTTCACTTAAAAACCTGTACACAAATGTTTATAGCAGCTTTCTTCATGATGGCTCAAAACTGGAAGCAACCCAGATGTCTCAGTGGGTGAATGGTTAAGCCAACTGGTGTAGCACATCTGTACCATGGAATAGTACTTAGCAATAAAAAGGAACAGATTGTTGGTACACACAGCTTGGATTACTCTCACAGGCATTATACAGAGTGTGAAAAAAGCCAATCTCAAAATGTGACATATTGTTTGATTCCATTTTTATAATCTTCTCGAATTGTATTATAGGGAGGGAGAACACATTAGTGGTTGCCAGGGGTTAGGGATGGTGGGAATGGGGGCCGTTTGGTGTGACTATAATAAAGGGGTAGTACGAGGGAAATCTTTGTGGTAATGGAATACTTGTGTCTTGATTGCTGTGGTGATTGTAAAGACCTCCTCATGGGATAAAGTGGCATAGAACTTTATATACCTGTTATAGTTCTGGTTTTGATTTTGTACTGTACTTACATAGATGTAACTACTGGGAGAAGTGGATGAAGGGTACATAGGACCTCTTTGTACTATCTTTGCAATTTCTTGTGTATTTATAATTATTTCAAAATAAAAAGTTTTTAAAAAGCAGTAGAATTAATAAAATATTGCTGAAAGTAGCTGGGCACCAGCTGTATTTCAAAAAGTGTGCTGTAAGTATTAGCTGCCACCACTGAACAGTGGACACTGGATGCTGGCCCTGCTGCTGATGCTGCCCCTAGAAACTGGTTTTTCTTGTGGCTGCTGCTCCCACCACCACAACTATGGCAGTGAATTCCATCGTTGCATCTTTGAATCACTCCTTTCAAAGTATTAGATCTGAGTTGTGTGATTCTTTGTACAGTGAAAGCTGAGCAGGCATGGAGTGTTCAAACCCTGCTCATTCTTACCCCTACTCCCCCCCCCACAAAAAAAAGGTCTTTTGCAAAGAAAGGTCTCGCTCTTGGCCAGCTCTTGGGAGATAACCTGTAAGCCTTTGGAATATCCAGCCTGATTAGAGTCTTTGTTTACCTGTGGCCATGGGCCACACTGGATAGTTTGTGCTAACAACAATGTGATTTATCGTGGGAGCCTTGGGCTACATGATATTAGTTTGACTTTTGGTTGGGCTGGAGACTGAATAACTAAGGTCAGCCACACAGGTGCTCCATGCCTATCTGACCCCCAATCAAAACCCTTGGCTTGGGTGAACTTCCCTGGTTGACAATACTTTATACATGCTTTCACACATCATTGTTGGGAGAATTGAGCACTGGCCATACAACTCCACTGGGAGAGGACAACTGAAAGCTTGCACCTGGTCTCTCTTGGACTCTGCCATATGTACCTTTTACTTTTGCTGATTTTAATCTGTATTCTTTCACTGTAATAAACCATAGCCATAATAACTTTTCTGAGTTCTATGAGTCCTTCTAGCAAATCATTGAATCTGAAGGGTCGTCTTTGGGAGCTTGCCACACTGGTAAATCCTAGATTACATTCTCTTACCTGGCAAGGGGATGTGAAGAAGTGAATATCTGGCCTTTGCAGCTTTTGCAGTTGGAACTCTTAAGTAATATAGAGTTTATCCACTGTATTACCTTACTAAAATGTGGAAAACATTTTTGAAATATATCTGGCCCCAAGGGTTTTCAGTAAGGATCTGTGGGACTGTGTAAAGAACTAAAAATCAATAAGACAAAGATAGACAACCCAAATGAAAAATAGGTAAAAGACTCACAGAAGCACCTTACAAAAGAAATCTAATATATTCATTAATATATAAAAATGTGTTCTACCACATTACTTATCAGAAATATAAATTAAAAGCACAAGGAGATACCAGTAAATAAATACACACCAGATTGGCAAAAAAATGGAAAAGTCTTATAATACCAAGCACTGTAGAGTATGTTAATTTTACTCCTAGGCATCTGCTGTCATAGAGATAAAAACAACATTAAGCATTAAAATATAGGGAGATATATACAAATATTTTTATTGCAATGTTGCTGTGTGTGTGCCAATCCCCCCACCAAAAAAAAATTCCTGAAACTAAAATAAATGTCCATCTGTGGGGGAATGGTTGAATACATTGTGATACATTCCTATCATGGAATATTATGCAGTCTTTTAAAAGAATGAATCAGAGGTGGATTGTCAAGGTAGATGCATAAAAGCTTATATAATATCTTAATTTTTGTAAAAATAAAAAAAACGACTTTTTGAGCATGGAAGGATATAAAAATGGTGTTACAAATGCATGTCTGGCAGGTGAAGGCAGAAGTCAAAGGAAGGAGTGGAAAGCAGTAAGGAAAAGAATGCAATTTAAAATATTTATGGCATATGTATAATCCCAGTTATGTAAGAATATATACATATATGCATAAAATGATATATGAAAAGGTAGCATCAAAATCTTACCAATTTTCTCAAGGTGGTGAGATGTAGAGTGATGTTTACTTAATTTCTACAATATTTAAGCAATGTTTGAATTTTTAATGATGAATGTGCATTATTTGTATAATGAGAAAAAAAGTGAATTTATCACAGGAAAAAAAATGCCACTTAGGTTTCTTGCTTTAGCAATGGGGTGGATAGTATGATTCATGCATTCATTTAACAAATATTTATCGAGCATATAAAAATGTGCCAGGTATGGTTCTAGGTGCTGGGGACGCAACGGATAAAACAAACAAATCCATCTCCCTAAGAAGCTCATATTCTAAAGGGGAGAGAAGGGCATAACGAGGAGAAATACTGTTTTGTAGGAAGGAGGATACATGTAAAGGAATCAGTTTGAGACCTGTTAATTTTGAGAATTCTGAGAGACATCCAATTGGAGGAGTGAGGTAGGCAGTTGGATTACAGATCTAGAATTCATACACCAAAGTTAGGATGGAGACACAGATATGGAAACAGATAGCATATAAAATGGTTTTTCAGACCTCCTTTCCTGAGTCTGATCACGTCCCACTGCAGACACTTTACAGAGGAAGTGCTGAGGAAAAACAGGCAGCTGACAGGGGAGGTTGCTATGCAACAGAAGAGGAAAGTCATCCAGCCAGGCAGAATTGATGTTGGCCCTTGGGGACCAAGTGCTGCAGTCCTTCCTAGCATTAGCTTCCTTTCATTTGCAGGCTTCTGGCAGGAGTTGATGCCAGAACAAATGGGAAATGCATAAAGATCTGCCTTGGATTTTGAGAAACTATCAGTTTAATTTGAGTCACCTCACATCTGTATACCATTTTCTGCCTTTTTTAGTTTCTCCAGTCATCCTGGAAGCATAGCAGTATGTGTGTCCTTGCTAGGACCCACTTACTATGCTTTCCACTTTGCATATTGAGAAACCCAGCTCAGAGAAGTCTAGTGACTTCAGCGGGTTCACACAGCTAGGGACAGACAGACAATTCAGGCACTCCATCCTTGAAATGCTGAAGCCCAGCCCAGCTTCAGGCCACAACTGCTCCAGGCCCTGGAAGGAACCAGGGCTTGCCATGGCTTAGACACACGTGCCTGATTGTCCTGGCCACTCCAGTGGGCATCAGGAAGGCCTCAAGGGCAGAATGATTGTGTCACTCATAGGGAAGAGGCCTGATAGTTGAAGCAGAGAGTGGACTCCAAGGAGCAATCCCACACCTGGATGGACCCACATAGAGCAGGCATGGGGTGGGGTTGGGACCTCTGCCTGTGCCCTGAATGCAGAGCATGAGTTTCCTAGTTCTAGGAGCTAGGCCTCCTAGAACAGATTCCTTCCTTGCTTGGGACAGATGTTAGGGTAGGGGAGTCTGTGGCCCAAATGCAGGAAGGGGATTGGCGCCTCGGTCCCCAGGCCAGCACTAGCAAAATGTGGGCTTTGGAGTCAGGAAGATCCAGGCTCAAATTTTGCACTTTTATGTTCGTTCGCTGGCTCTGTGGCCTTGTCTAGTTCATGCAATATGTCTGTGCCTCAGCGTCCTGATCTGTAAAATGGAGATGCTGACATCCACCTCCCAGGGCTGCTGTGAGTGGAAGACAAACCCCAGAACAGACCCTGCTGTGATGTACAAGCCATGCTCTTCCCTACTCACCCTCCCCCCGGCGTGCGCGCGGACACATACACTCAACACACGCACACATAATGAGTCCATGGCTGGAGCTGCAGAAAGAGCAGGGAAGAAGCTAATGTTCTCTCTGAGTCTGGAAGCTAGTGAGGGGCAGTCATGTAGAGGCACGTGGCAGGCACAGACTTTACTACCTTCAGTAGTGTATCCTCTCTGGCCATTCCATTTTCTGGGTCCCAAAGTAGATGAGCTCTCAGCATAGGCCTAACACTTGTTGCAATTAAAGACCCCACGCAGAGACCGCCTTAATAGTGACCTAAGCGGTGCTGAGCGAGGGGGTGGAGATGCATGCCAACCTGACAGGAGGGGCCTTGAGTAGGGGAGAGAGAGAATAGAGACGCATTGCGGAAAAGGTAGGGGGCCGGTGTGTGGGGCAAGGGGTGGGACCAAGAGGCACAGCGCATCTGTTGGGGGAGGGGCTGTAGAGGAAGGGGAGGGACCGTTGTATATTGTCGACCTGGTTGGCGGTGGGGTGGTGTGTTGGCAAAGGGGCGGGGCTGTCTTCCAGCGCACATGCGCATCATGGGCTCCAGGACGAAGCTTTTGTTGGGAAAGCGGGCGGGACTTTATTTGGCTGTTCGCTGTGTGCGCATGCGCACAACGTCCTGAGACGGTGGGTGGTATATTAGGCGAAGAGGCGGGGTCGCCGAAGCTGCCGCGCTGGCATTTTCTCCTGGACAAGGAGAGAGTGCGGCTGCTGAGAGCCCAGCACAGCAATCCCGATCCTCTGAGTCGTGAAGAAGTGAGGCAACGAGGGGGTTGGGGTTGGGGCCTGAGGCAAGGTGAGAATTAGCCCCCAGACAGGGCATCTGCCCGCTGGTGCGGGCCTCCCATTTTTATCCCAATCCCTTTACCCTAGATTCTGAATCCCCTTCGACTCCCCTTCACATCCCCCTCCCGATCCTTCCTGATTCAGAAACCCTATCCTATCCCTCCCATCGTTCGAAATCCTCACAGATTTCTTGACCTCGATCTGTACTGTTATACGATTGCTGCTGCTTCAAAATCTCCATGCAACTTCCCAAATGCGAATCCCAACGGCCAACCCTCCCCCCACCCCCGATTCAGAACTCTAATCTGCCCTCCGAACCCCGATTTGAGGCTTCTCCCTGTCAGCAGCTTCTCGGGATTCAGAACCTCCATCTAGACGCCTATTCACTTTTCCCGCTCCGGTCGGGCCCGTTCCTCCTCACATTCAGCACCTCATTTGCCCCCACGATCAAACCACAGACACCTCCCCCCTGTTCAGCCTTTCGTGTTTGCCCTCTGTAGTGTAACGCCCAGCCCCTCTCTCACAACCCCCAGGCTCTGCTCCTGCCAGAGGGACAGGAGCCATGGCTCAGAAAATGGACTGTGGTGCGGGCCTCCTCGGCTTCCAGGTGAGATCTCCGCTCCCCACCCCACCATTTCCCCAGCCGACAGTTTCCCCCCACTCCCTCGGACCCCTGTGGTCGCCCAAATGCCTCAGTCCGATTTTGCCCTTTTTAGTGCCTAGACTCCGACTTTCGAATTCTCATCGTTTATCGAAGGGGGGGAGGGGCGTCCCTTTTCAGCCATCAGTCCCTGCTCAGAGAAAGGGGAGACCCTGTTAGTAGTCAGGGCAATCTGCCCGGAGAATGCGGGTTGGGTAAGGAACCATTTTTTTCCTTAGTCCTGAGGCATGTAGAGCAGTCTGTCGCCCCCTCCCCCAACCTCCCACCTCCACCCTCCCTCTCTCCTGCATTCCCCAGCCGGCGCGACCCCCGCTTGTTCTCCTCAACTCCTGGATCCGCCTTGCGCCCTGAGCTGCTACCGCACGCCTCACCCACTCTGCTCTAACCCCACTCCTCCTTCGGCCCCACCCCCTCCCGTTCATGCCCACTCCTCACACCGCCCCACCCCTCATTTTGACTCTGCTCCACTCCACCCCTACCACATGTTTTGTACTCGCCCCGCCTCCTTTCGTCCCTGGAGAGCCCCCTAGGTCTCTACCTCATCCCTCCTGTTTTTGCACCAACCGCCTGCCTGCAGCTCCCCTGCTGCGCTGCTCCCTCCCCTCTCCTGCTCCCGCCTTGGAGGCCCAGAGCTTTAATATTTTTCCCCTATATTTGCAGTCTGAGGCCTCTGTAGAAGACAGCGCCTTGCTTATGCAGACCTTGATGGAGGCGATCCAGATCTCGGAGGCTCCACCTACTAACCAGACGGCAGCTGCCAGCGGGCCCAATGCTAGTCCCCAGAGTTCACAGCCCCCAACTGCCAATGAGATGGCTGACATTCAGGTTTCAGCAGCTGCCGCTAGGCCTAAGACAGCCTTTAAAACCCAGAATGCCACCACAAAAGGCCCTAATGGTGTCTATGATTTCTCTCAGGCACATAATGCCAAGGAGATGCCCAACACCCAGCCCAAGGCAGCCTTTAAGCCCCAGAATGCCACCCCAAAGGGCCCAAATGCTGCCTATGATTTTTCCCAGGCAGCAACCACTGGTGAGTTAGCTGCTAACAAGTCTGAGATGGCCTTTAAGGCCCAGAATGCCAATGCTAAGGTGGGCCCAAATGCCACCTACAATTTCTCTCAGTCTCTCAATGCCAATGAGATGGCCAACAACCGGCCTAAGACAGCCTTCAAGGCTTGGAATGATACTACTAAGGCCCCAATAACTGATACCCAGACCCAGAATGTAAATCAGGTCAAAACTGCCGCTTCCCAGACTGACATAGAGACAGACCTAGGTATCTCGGAACCTGACGGGGCAGCTGCACAGACATCAACAGACGGTTCCCAGGCTCAGAATCTGGAGTCCCGGACTATAATTCGTGGCAAGAGGACCCGCAAGGTGAGATCCCTACTAGCTTCACTTTGCTTTGGGCTATCTCTCCTTTTTTCTCTGAGGTTGTTCATGTGTTCTAATCAGAACAAAATATATATAACTGTATTCACCTAGGCTGCAGGGGATGTTGAGGAGAATGTTTATTCCTGTCCTCTGAGTGCCCACAGACTGATGGGGAGATAATCCATGGGCACAAATAATATATACAACCTATATGTAATTCAGTTTGCATTTTGATAGTAGCCACGATGTGTTAAGTCTTGAGCTAGACACACTCACACAGGTTATCATTAAATCTTGAAGGAAGCTCCTACCAGCCAGGGATCATAGTCCCAGTTTTACAGAAAAGGAAACTAAGTCCCAGAGAGGTGAAGTGACTTGAGTGATTCGTTCAGGGTGGTACAAGCAGAGCCAGTGGTGGATAGGACATAGGAAGAGGAGAAGCCTTAGGCCCCATCCTTGGGTTGCTCCTGGCCTGGTTTGGAGATGAAACTCTTGCCTGGAAGACAGTGAAAGACAAGCCCAGGAGTCAGGGTGACCAGTGAATGTCTAGTGGGTCAGGCTGTCACTACAGGTGAGGGTTTAGAGGGCCTTCCTGGAGTAGATAGGGTAAAGACAGAGAACTAGCTGGTGACCCTGGACTTTTCTTCTCTCTCATGATGCAGATTAATAACTTGAATGTGGAAGAGAGTAGCAGTGGGGATCAGAGACGGGCCCCATTGGCTGCAGGGACCTGGAGGTCTGCACCGGTTCCAGTGACCACTCAGAATCCACCCAGCGCACCCCCCAATGTGCTCTGGCAGACCCCATTGGCTTGGCAGAACCCCTCAGGCTGGCAAAACCAGACAGCCAGGCAGACCCCACCAGCACGTCAGAGCCCCCCAGCTAGGCAGACCCCACCAACCTGGCAGAACCCAGTCGCTTGGCAGAACCCAGTGATCTGGCCAAACCCAGTAATCTGGCAAAACCCGGTGATCTGGCCGAACCCCATTGTCTGGCCTGGCCCAGTTGTCTGGCCAAACCCACTGGCCTGGCAGAATCCACCTGGATGGCAGACCCCACCTGGATGGCAGACCCCACCAGGCTGGCAGGGCCCCCCAGACTGGCAAGGCCCTCCTGACTGGTCGCTTCCACCCGACTGGCCGCTGCCACCCGATTGGCCACTTCCCACTGACTGGCCGCTGCCACCTGACTGGATCCCCGCTGACTGGCCGATTCCACCTGACTGGCATAACCTGCGACCCTCACCTAATCTGCGCCCCTCACCCAACTCTCGTGCCTCACAGAACCCAGGTGCTGCACAGCCCCGAGATGTGGCCCTTCTTCAGGAAAGAGTAAGAGCTGTAACTCCCCAGTCACTTTTCCCCTCTCTTGCTCTTTTGTCATCTTTCCATCTATAATTCAACCAAGTTTTTTGCAAATATCTTATCACTTTAATGATTTCCTTTTCCCCCCACCCCCAGGCAAATAAGTTGGTCAAGTACCTGATGCTTAAAGACTACACAAAGGTGCCCATCAAGCGGTCAGGTAGGCATCCAGTGCCCCCTCCCCGAGCCTCTGCTCTGCCCCTCACCCCATGCTCTATGGGCATCCCTTTGCTTATATGTCCCTTCCCTTGCTATCCCCTCCCTTCCATTGCTGGCTCTTTCTTTTCCACCGTTGAGGACCCTGGCTGTGCTACCCTCAGCAGAGCTGGCAAAGAGGTTGCTACTCTGTGGGCCCCGCTCAGGTCAGGTGTCCCTCTCTCCTACAGAAATGCTGAGAGATATCATCCGTGAATACACTGACGTTTATCCAGAAATCATTGAGCGTGCATGCTTTGTCCTAGAGAAGGTAAGAAGGCAGCCGTGAGGGTCAGGAATGATTGGGAAAGTCTTGATTTTAAAGATTTCATGGGGTTTCCATTGTGAGTTTAGGGCAAGTCTCACAGGGAGGTGATTGACTGACTATGGGTAGCTTCTGCTAGATTTTGTAATTTCACGGTCTTTTTTCTTGGCCTGTAGAAATTTGGGATTCAGCTGAAAGAAATTGACAAGGAAGAACACCTGTATATTCTCATCAGTACCCCCGAGTCCCTGGCTGGCATACTGGGAACGTAAGATGGGAACGGAGGTGGAACATGGCCTTTCTCAGTGGTGCTTTTCTTCTGGGAGTTTCAAGTAGTTCAGAGTCCAGGGTTCAGGGTCACATAGCAGTTCATGGGCAGCGCTGGGGTATAATTCTTCCATAGCTGATGAATATTGGGGAGGCTAGATGGGCAAGCTAGCTGAGGTCTCTCGTGCAAATAGCTGCTAAAAATATATTCTTTTTGTGCTCCTTTAGGACCAAAGACACACCCAAGCTGGGTCTCCTCTTGGTGATTCTAGGTGTCATCTTTATGAATGGCAACCGTGCCAGTGAGGGTGAGTGGCTGGACCTGCAGCTGGGGGTTGGCTGCAGCCTGATTTCCATTCTGATTTTCCATCCCTTGTCTCCTCTTGCTTCCCATTGCAGCTGTCCTCTGGGAGGCACTACGCAAGATGGGACTGCGTCCTGGGTATGACTGGGCTGTCTCATCTCTTGCCTGTTTGTATCATCCTTTGGCGACAGAGGATGGTCCCAGGATTGCATTAAGATGGTGTGGTGGTCTGGGGAGTTTGGTTTGGGGAGGTTCAGAGCCCTAGGATGTGACCTGGGTGGATGGGGAAGCAGTCATGACCTCTCTGCCTCTTTTCTCATCTCTGACCTCTGTGCTTGAAAGCTCTTTTCTTTTCTTTGGGCAAAGTCATAGTGTTTGATTATGCATTCCCTTTTTTTACTATTAGGGTGAGACATCCCCTCCTTGGAGATCTGAGGAAACTTCTCACGTACGAGTTTGTAAAGCAGAAGTAAGTGACGCCTAAGGGGGTTTTTCTGGTCCTCGTGATTCTGCCTGTGTGCTAGTTATCCTCAGAAAGCCCTTTGAGCCCAAGCTTGTTTATTACACTGTGTCTGCACACACACACACAGAGGCACATAGGTACTAAGTTGTATGTATTGATCGAATTTTTCTGCAGGATAGTTGTCTTTTCCCACGGTAGACATTCCCACGGCTGGGCCAGGCTGAGGCTTTTGCACTGCAGTGTAAGCATCGCAATGCGCCTGTGGCCCATTGACAAGATTATAAGAACCTGGAGCTAGAGTTGAGGCAGAAGGGGTGAGATGAAGTGTTGTCCTTTCCGTGACCCTACACAGGCCTCCTCTGCAGCTCTCCATGATTGCTTAGTGCAGAATCGCTGGCACAGGAATTCTAAGGCTTGATAATTAAAGGGTAAATACCCTGATTGTGTTTAGGAATGACCCCGAGAGGGAATTGCTACCTGAAATCTGATGTTTCAAAATCTAGGATTATTTTGCACAAGTGGACTACCATTCTGCCTGGGTAGGTAGACAAAAAGACTCTTTTGCTCTTTCAGGTATCTGGACTACAGGCGAGTGCCCAACAGCAACCCTCCTGAGTATGAGTTCCTCTGGGGCCTCCGTTCCTACCATGAGACTAGCAAGATGAAAGTGCTGAGATTCATTGCAGAGGTAATGGAGGAACTGCTCCAGAATTGATAGGTCAAGGGATGAGGTATCACTGGCTGGGAAAGGCCCAGAGCAAGAATGAGGTCTTAGGTATTTATTTATTTATTTATTTTTTTTTGAGACAGAGCCTCACTCTGTCGCCCAGGCTAGAGTACTGTGGTATCAGCCTAGCTCACAGCAACCTCAGACTCCTGGGCTTAAGCGATCCTACTGCCTCAGCCTCCTAGTAGCTGGGACTACAGGCATGTGCCACCATGCCTGGCTCATTTTTTCTATATATTTTTAGTTGTCCAGCTAATTTCTTTCTATTTTTAGTAGAGACAGGGTCTCGCTCTTGCTCAGGCTGGTCTCGAACTCCTGAGCTCAAACGATCCACCCACCTCGGCCTCCCAGAGTGCTAGGATTATAGGCGTGGGCCACTGCACCCGGCCCTTTTTTATTCATTTATTTTTTAATTGAGTAATAAAATTGTGGGGTACAATGTGATGCTTTGATAATATGTATACATTATAGAATGATTAGATCAAGTTAATTATCCATTACTTCATATACTTACCATTTTTTGATGGTAAGAACATTTAAAATGTACTATCTTAGCAATTTTCAAATGTATATTACTATTAACTATAGTTATCATGCTATACAATAGATCTCCAGAACTTATTCATCCTATCTAACTGAAACTTTGTACCCTTTAACCAATATCTCCCCATTCCCCCCACCACAGCCCCTGGCAACTACCATTCTGCTCTCCATTTCTATGAGTTTGACTCTTTCAGATTCCACATATAAGTGAGCTCATGCAATATTTGTCTTTCTGTGTCTGGCTTATTGCACATAGCATAATGTCCTCCAGCTTTATCCATGTTGTTGCAAATGGCAGGATTTCCTTCTTTTTTAAGGCTGAATAGTATTCCATTTGTGTGTGTGTGTCTGTGTGTGTGTGTCTGTGTGTGTGTGTAGAACATATTCTTTATCTGTTCCTCCATTGATGAACACTTAGGTTGATTCCATATCTTGACTGTTGTAAATAGGTTTTGTTTTCTTTTTTATTCCTCATCTCAGGTTCAGAAGAGAGACCCTCGTGACTGGACTGCACAGTTCATGGAGGCCGCAGATGAGGCCTTGGATGCTCTGGACGCTGCTGCAGCTGAGGCCGAAGCACGGGCTGAAGCGAGAACCCGCATGGGAATTGGAGATGAGGCCGTGTCTGGGCCCTGGAGCTGGGATGACATTGAGTTTGAGCTGCTGACCTGGGATGAGGAAGGAGATTTTGGAGATCCCTGGTCCAGAATCCCCTTTACCTTCTGGGCTAGATACCACCAGAATGCCCGCTCCAGATTTCCTCAGACCCTTGCCGGTCCCATTATTGGCCCTGGTGGTACAGCCAGTGCCAACTTTGCTGCCAACTTTGGTGCCATTGGTTTCTTCTGGGTCGAGTGAGATGTCGGGTAGGTACGTCACTTTGGATTGGGCAATTAGGGTCTTTGGGGGATATAGGGTCCATGGGGTGGTATATATGTGCATGAGCCAGGAGTCATAGGAAACCCATGGTGGGGAGATGAGGAAAGTATAGGGAAACACTGTTTGGTATTTATATTCCTTACTATTTGATACATATCATTGACTTTTTACTTTTTCTTTCTTATATTCACAGATATTGCTGATCAGTTCCATACTCTTTCCCCCGAGTAAGGCTGAAGCCTCAGATTCCTTCTAAACACAGCTATCTAGAGAGCCACATCCTGTTGACTGAAAGTGGCATGCAAGATAATTTTATTTGCTGTTCCTTGTCTGTTGCTGTTTTTTTTTCCTTGTGTGCTGTCAAGTTTTGGTATCAGAAATAAACATTGAAATTGCAAAGTGAATTAGATGTGTCCCCTTTTTTTTTCTGTGTTCGGGGAGAGATCAACATTGTTATATGGGAGAGACAGGGCCTCAGCTCTGAAAGGTAGATCAACTTTCAACAGGTAGAAATATGGGTAGATCCAGCTTGAGATTAAGAAACAAAGGAGGA
>RJWJ010010156.1:0-47687 GCA_004363605.1 Indri indri | reverse complement strand
TAATTAAAGTTCCAAATGGGCTAAATTTAAGTTGATCAAAAGAGAGATTATCCTGAATGGGCAGGGGTTAATCTTTTGGAAGGAATTTTAAAAGAAGACTTAGACTTTCCCCGAGCAGAGATTCTCCAACAGCAGCCAGGTGTGCAACCGCTCTCCATTTCTCCTGGATCTTCCTTGCGGACTGGCTGTTGCCTGTGGTCATGCCCATGGGACGCCAGCCTACTCACCATCTTTCCTTCCCAGCTGTCTGCCCTGTGGACTTCAGTTTTGCTTAACCCACCCCCACAGTTGTGTAACCAATTCTTTGTTTAAAAAAAAAAAATCCATATGTATATAATACTGGAAAAAAATTGTTTTTTAAAATTAAATATTGGCAGCCACCTAATTTACTTTTTCTTTATGCTAGAATTATTATTTATCTGCCTTTGAAAATACTAAAAATCGGCTATAAAACAAAATGCAATATATTCATTTAATTGTCTTTTATTAAATTGTACCTATTATGTGACAAATGTTATGTAGCACTGTGGAATCAAGAATAGATACCACATTGTCCCTGTCTTCTAGGGACCCACAAACCAGTAGGAAAGGCATACACATATGCATGATTATTCTACAAGGTCATACGTGTCATACCCTAAGTAAGGCCAGATCATCACACAGGGGTGGCTTCCCATACTTTGATTTCAAAGACTTAGAAGGCCTATTCAAGCTGTCAATCAAAAGATGATTTTTTAATGACAGATCACTATATGATTTTGGGGTATATGACAAAAAGTTCTGTGAAATTGTTATATTAAAACAAAGTTACTTGTTATTCGCATTTATAAAAATGAAGAGTAGGAACAGAACTAACACTTTTTCAGTCTTGCATTTAGTATTATTCATCTGAATATACACATACCTGTAATCCTAGCACTTCGGGAAGCTGAGGCAGGAGGATCCCTTGAGGCCAGGAGTTCGAGACTAGCCTAGGAAACATGGAGAGACCTTGTCTCTACAAAAAATTAAAAAAAAAAAAAAAAAATTAGCCAGGCATGATGGTGAATGCCTATAGTCCCAGCTATTTAGGAGACTGAGGCAAGAAGATTGCTTAAGCCCAGGAGTTTAAGGCTGCAGTGAGCTATGATGGCGTCACTGCACTGCAGCCTGGGTGACAGAGTGAGACCCTATCTCAAGTAAAATAAAATACAAAATAAAATTTAAAACTATAAAATAAAATTTAAAAATAAAATTAAATATATAAACATTTGAAGAGAAAGCAGCTATCTATGTTATCAAAACATAAATTCCTAATGAAATTCCAGATTTTATGTTTAATAATCCATTGAAAACCTAATTTATTTGTTATTTTGATCAATTTTGTAGGAATAATCATTATAATAACATCTCAATCTTGAAGAAATTTTTAACACTTAGATAATATTGGTCTGAAAAAGAATTTAATTTAAAATATTAATATTAAAACTGTTTTTTAAATACAAACAAGTATGATAAGGTCACCAATAAAACACTTTAAGCGTAAAATACATTAGAATACTATTAGGTGGTGTGGTGGTTGATTTTATATGTCCACTTGATTTTATGTGTCTTGTGGTATCCAGATAGATATTTGGTCAAAAGTTTTTCTGAGTTTTTCTGTGAGGATATTTTTGGATGAGATTAACATTTACATTAATAGACTAAATAAAGCAGTTTTCCCTCCTTAACGTAGGTGATTCTCATCCAATCAGTTAAAGGCCTGAATAGAACAAAAGGCTGACCCTACCTACCCACCAGAGTAAGAGAAAAACCTCCTGTCTGCAGGCCTCTACGCTGGGACACAGCTTTGTTCGGTGATGTAGCAGCCTGCTGGCCTTTGGGCTCAGACTGGCATATGATACCAGCTCTGCAGAAGCTGGCCTTGCCGTCCTCCCTAATCACTTGAGCCATTCTTTATAATAAATCTCTTTATATATACACATCTCCTATCAATTCTATTTCTCTGGAGAACCCTGACTAGCACAGGTGGTGAAATGAAATGGAAATTCAAGGAGAACTGGAATTCAAGGAGAAAAAGAACTACACACAATTTCTGGCCACTGAAAGCTTGTTTATGCATGTTTTAAATAAATAATGGTGTCTTTGAATCATTATGGTCTATAGATTACATTGCATACATTTTAAGTGGTGGAGTAAGAGTTTTGCTCTAAAATAGGGTTTCACAGATGTTTTCTGTAAAGCTTGATAGCAAATGTTTCGGACTTTGTGGGCCACAGTCCCTGTAGTAACTACCGTACTAAAGTCTGCTGCTGTAGCACAAAAGCAGCTGGAGACAACATGTAACTGAATTAATATTGCCGTCTTTTGATAAAACTTGACAAAAATGTGATGGGCCTGATTTGACCCATGTGTGATAGGTAGTTTCCTGACTCCTGCTCTAGAATATCAATATTTACATTACGCTGAAAATTATATTTTTATAACTACCTAAACATATAATGAAAATGTTTGAGATATCAAACTGAAAAAGTCTGAAGGGGTTCATGGTTTATCAAAAGTGTTTTAGGGGGGCCATGAGCAAAGGATCTTGCAGACCAGTGCCACTGTTGTGAAGAACGGGGAGGAAGACAGGGGGCCTTAGGTGAAGAGGGGAGAAGGACACTTCAGGGCAAGGGGACAGCACAATCCAAAGCATGGAAGAAACAGCATGGTGTGTTCCTGCTCTTCCAACAGCTCAGTGTTGTGAGAATACAACATACAACATAGGCAAAGAGATAAGCTGGGCTGGCCGCCAGAGGCCAGATGAAAAAGATTTTTATGTGCCTTGCTCAGGGATTGGGATTTATCATGTCAGTAGTGAGAAGTCATTGAAGAATTTTAAGCAGTAGTGCGGCATTACCTGAGGTTATGAGTATGCAAGATAGGCTAGAAAGGCAGGACGAGGAGGAGGGAAATCATTTTAGGCGACTATTGGTGATGTGGATTGAGAATTGGAAAGTATCTAAACTTTGGAAATGGGATCAGGAATGGCTATAGATAGATTTAAGAAACGTACTAAGTGATATTGACAGGCCTTCATCATTGATTGGTCATTGGGCAGATGAGAGAGGAGGAAGAGGCATTGATCCGTGATATAGAAGAAGGTATCGACAAGGATTTTCCTTTGGTGTCAAGGTGGGATATGCTATCACCAACTAAAATACGGACTTCAAGAAAGAAAGGTCAATTGAACGATGGCATTGAGGAAATAAGTACACTTTTAAAGTTTTTGATTTTGAGATGCCTTTAGAGCAACAGATTAAAGTGGTAAATAGCAATTGGATGTAAGATCTTAAAGTCACGCAAGTGACCTTGACTAGAGAAGTAGATTTTAGAGCCATTTTCATATAGCTGTTCCAAGAAAACATGAAATGGGACAATTTCTCTTATAGAGAACACAAAATGAAAAGATCAGCTGCTGAACACGAAGCCTCCAGGAATGTCAACATGTAAAAGGCAAGTGCAGAAAAACTCACTAAGAAGAAAGGGGAAAAACAAAGATAGTAAAAGGCTCAAGAGAGTATGTTATTTTTAATACGAGTTCAAGAAAGTACGCAGAACTAGACACTGATTAGCAGAGTCGAATGCAGTAAACAAGTTCAGAAACACAGAGTGGAAATGTCTTTTGTATTTGGACCTTATCAAGGGAAATTCCAAAAACCTAGTGAGAGTAAAAGCTAGCTTACAATGGCGTCATGAATGTAGGAGCAGTGAGAAGCCAGCACTTCAAGATGTTCGGATGAGAAAAGGAAGTAGATAGGGGATTAAAGAAAAAATTTAGGGTAGATTTTTATAAAATTCATGCTTATGGGCTGAAGAAAAGATCTTAGGAAAAAAGAGGAGGTCTAAAGGTAGAGAGTCAAGGGGGCAATTAGGGAACTTGGTCTTGGTGAGGAAGGGCGAAGGTAGGTATGTTGGCGCAGGAAGAGAAGTAATGAGAAGTGAATGGGATTGGAAAGTGAAGGAAGATCAAATCTAAAAAGTTCAACATTCTCATGGAGGAAGGAAGGGGCAATCTACAGAGAACGGGAAGGGAAAGAACCTGATTTAAGGCCTTAAGGAAAGTGGTGAAAATTTGAAATAGACATTGAGTGAAATAGAGTTGAGCCAACCGTTGGTGGCAGACACCGTTAGTGTTCAGCAATTATCTGTCTTGTCCTCTGCATTTCCCGAGCATGCAGCAGGGCTCATTTAAGCTGAAGTGATGTGTCATATCCAGTATAAGTCAGTTTACAACGGGTGTGTCTGCTCCGTGCTATCTCGTCTCTGGCTGTAAAGCTCATAAAGGCCATGTGTTCCAGAATGGAATAGCTCAGGAATAAGTTTGAGAAGGTTATTGAGTGTTATCAGAGTACAACATGAGCAGCGTGAGTTGGTCAGTGCAGAGTCAGCTGTGCTTTTGCACGTGCTGTTTGATTATGAACCTCCCTGACCTCCTCCGCCTTGCTGTCCACCTGACTTTTAATCCAACACTCAGCTCAGAGGCCGCTTCCCTTAGGAAGCTTTTTGCCATCTACTGTGTTACTTACCCTCCCAAGGAAGGTACCCAAACAAATTTCTCCAATAGCACTTTATTATTCTCTCCATCAAAATAAAAAAGAATTTTGCATTTGTGTGGCATTTACCATTTCCCTCTGACTCTGGATTTCTTAAGGATTGGAATCATTTTTAATCCATATTTATATATCCAGCATCTGGTACAGTGTCTGGCTTTTAGTACAGTGTTTTTCTAACTATAGGTCACTTCCCCATTCATGGGTAGGTGGTGGAATAGGATAGGTTTGACCATCATTTATTTTAATAAAATAGAATAGAATACAAAATATTAGAATACAGGTGATAAGACTATTGCTTTGTGAAAATTTGTTTGATTATATACATATCTATGGTATGTTGCCATGTAAAATGTACATCTTAACAATTTTTCTCTGGTCATGATCAAAGTTTATAAGCTACTAGCTTAGTAATACTCAATAAATAATTATGGAATGGATTATGCACAGACAAATAGTTACATAGCTGATGCCACCACAGTGTACCTCCTGTCTTTACAAATTTCTGGAGACTCCTCTCAGTAATGAGTTTGAACTAGATTTTCCTGGCCTTCCCTTTAGCATGCCTTAAGCCTGCCGGGAGAACTTCCACTTCAGTGGCTATAAACCTATCCCAAGAAAAGCTGGGAAAATTCCTCTTAGGAATCTTTTTATTGATTTGTTTTCTAAAAAACTTTGTTATAACAAAGAGCAGCCCACCTCATAGTAGAGCCTGCAGAATGGCTACAGTATCCTTTCCTCAGTCCTGGGGGCTACCACTAAAATGGCAGAGGCTGCAGAACCCCTACTGGTCTGGTCATGGAAGCCCACCCCCTTCACTCAACAACCCCCATACAATTCACCCAAGCTATGAAGTGGTCACTGTCCCAGATCAGCGAGCTAAAAACATTAATTAAAAAAAATAAAGAGGTCATGTCAATGTTGCTGGAGGCAAGCTCAAATTGGAGAGTAGAGAGTCCTTGATCAAGTTTCTATTTCTATAATTAGGTCTGAACAAACACCCACCACTGTGGCTAACTTTATTTTCATGTATTTATCAATTTTCCAAAAGTACTTGAGGTAACTTAAGCTCTCTGTGTTACCATGTTGTGAAGACAGAGGAAAAAAGGAAAAAAAGTAAGTTTAGAAATTAAAAAAATTAAACAGAAAAAAGTTGAACATCTTTGATAAATCAAGAGAAAGTGGACTCTGCATGCCCTTTGCCTAATCATTTTCATGAAGTTTTTGGAACTTAATAGTAAGGAGGGGGAAGGCAGTAATAAGAATGAAATGTATTTCCTTTGCAGACACCTCTGGGAAAGGGATTTTTCTCACTGATGTGAGTACTCTCTGTGTGTAACTACCACTGTGGGCAGAAGTTAGTCGTTCTATACCTGGTTAGAACTATTTCCTGTTATTCTCCTTTTGTTAAAGTGATATAAAATCTGCTTCTGTGTCAGATACAGTCACCTTCTACTTCTAAACTGGAATAAAAGCCAAGAGAGCCCATGAATATAAAAACAAAGGAGTGCTTTTCTTCTCACATTTCCACTTACAAATAATGAGATTTGTTTTAAATTTTCTTTTTCTTCTTGGTAGTTAAGAGCAGATGCTACAAACTGACTTTGTATTAATATTTAGTGGGCTGGCTCAGCTGGGAAGTGGGTGGTGAATGACCCGCAAAGTTGAGGAATAAAGAAATGACAATAGAAGTAAACAACAGAGGAAAAGATGAAGGCAGAACGGTAAGAGACAAGGTGGTTCCTAAAGTAAAAACTAGTTTGGACTTTTGGCTGGAAAATTAATTTACAGTGAAGAGCACAGAAGGAAAATAAAATTGGAATGGGGAAAAGAATGTTAAGAACTAAGCAAGAACCACTAATGGTTGATGACCTGTCAACTCTTAAATGAAAAGCAGGTGTCTTTCTCTTAACCCAATCCTGCAAAGACTAAGGGTTTCCAAAGGAAAAGGAAAAGCAGGCTTCAATTACAGCTAAAATCTACCTATATCACATTGGATGTGTGCATTTTCTACTTGTGTTTTTAAGTTGCCCTTGACTACACCTGTGAAGAATTTGAGCCAATGTTGCTCCTCCAATGATTTTTCTTTGATACAGTTTTAAACACTAGGAAACTTTGGGTTATTGTATTGCAACTTACATATGCAACTTATAAAAGAGTTTTAGATTGACCTCCATTTTAGAATGGTAACACTTCACCATGAGAAATGAACCAAATTTTATCCTTTTACCTTTTAATAAAATATGTAAATATCAAGAAAGACCAAAAGGAAAATATCTATAATTCTGTAGGTTATTTAGGTTGTTGTTAAAAACTGTGAGCCAGTGTCATGGAGAGATTGAATTTAAGAATGGCCCTACTTTTGTAGAAAGAAACAAATTTAATTGAGAATTATTTTCTTAACTGTTGTAATCTACATGCAATCCATTTATATCACTCTTTATTTCATAAATAATTGATATTTAAGAATGATTCCAAAATTATAAACATAGTTATATTAAGTTCTCTTTTTCATATGCACACACACATTAAATAAAAAGAAAAGAGAATGGCAACATTACTTTTATTCAAAGACTTTATAAGCCTGATAAGGTGTGATTATCTTCAGACTTTTTGTGACTATCATTAATCTATGTATCTTTCTATCACCCGGTAAACTATCTGAAACTATATAGTGTCTTCTACTTTGTCTCATCTCTAATTATGATCTAATTCACATTTTATAACTTTTATGGTAGACTAAGGATTCTGGTTTCCCTTCTGAGATGCAACATTAATATGAGAAACTATCACTTTTTATCAGAACTTTAAAATGTATCACTTGAAAATCAACTGACAGTAGAAATCTAATTAGCCAGGCCCCCTGTGGCTGGAGCTGCTGTAAGCCCTAGAACCTCTTCCTGGTGAGGTGCTGAATGAAGGGAGTCAGAGATCAAGGCACAGCTGGGAAGGGTTAGCTGTGTCCACAGAGGGTCTTCCCAGGGTGAGCAGACCCCTCACCCAGAGAAGGTGGATGGAAGCATGCCATGCATCTTTCTCAGGACATCAGGGTCACGTATGTGGGACAGATCACATACCACCTGTGACAGCATCAGTCTGCCCATTCAATAATAAAACAAGCAACTCTAATTTCTCCTCACTCTTTTGATTTGAGAAGAAAAATATGGAACAATTGATTGTGCTTTTTTTATTTTCCTGAATAGCAGGTGATATCATTACAAAAATACATATGTATTTTATGAAAATTATAAACACACTGATTTGTTACATAGAGCTCAAGGAAACCAGCAGCCAGAACACTTTTTCTCTAGAATATTATGGCTAAGGAGGAAAAAGTAGGGAAAGAATTATGATGTACTGATTATGATTACTTAAAACTCATAACAAAAAAAATCACAAAAATATGCTTTTCGGTTTTATTTCTTCTGAAGTATGTGTATAAAATATGCATCTATGGGTACATGTGTTAAAAAGGTAAACTGAGGCACAATAAAATTTTAAAGAGTATATTTAAGCAAACTGATTCATGAATTGCGCAGCTCCACCAGAAGTGGTTGGGAAGCTCCACTGAGGGAACACAAGGAGGAGGTTTTTATAGGATGAAAACAAGTAAAACAAGGAAAATATTTGATTGGTTATAGTTATATAGTTGCCTTATTTGGTCTATACCATTGGAAAGTCCCTAGTTATATAATTATAATTTTGTTGACTACTTCTGATGGGTTGAGCTTAAATTCTCTTTTTCCTTAATATAGGCATTTACAAAAAATAACTCAAGTTTTGCTTATGTTTGCAAATCAAGCAAAATCGATGTCACTTATGAGGCCTAACTAGCTTTGTCTACTCATATATACACAGTCAATTACATGTAACTAAACATATTTAATATATATGAATGTGTATGTATATGCATGCATGGATATATTTAATTTTTAATGGAGAAGTGGTCATTTGTAAGTTTGGTGTCTTCTTTTAGTTGATAGGTTTTCAATCTCCTCTCCTATTTAGTTGGCGGTCCCTACTATGTGTCATTTTGTGAAAGGCAATGGTCTGCCTCCCACTACCAACACCAGAAGGGTGAGAACTTCTCTTGCTCTGCCCTAGCAGGCAGTGTATATGCATGTGACTTTGCATTAGCTCATCAGATGTCCAAACCAGGCCTTTGTCTCTCAAGTGAATGTTACAAAGAATGAAGAACAGTAAGAATTTTTTCAAGACTGCAATAGAGACCATGTCCTGGAGCCTCAAGAGACCTGGTTTGTTTCTGATTAAACAAAAAAATAGCTGTTGTGCTTTTGGCCTTTTGGCTCTAAGAATCTAGCCTGGTGCTAAGCCTGGTTCCCAGCCTCCCATTCATCATTCTGTGACCCTACATATTCTCCTAACAATTCATATTAATCTTTCATAATTTTTGCTTAAGCAGGTCAGAGTAGGTTTCCATTTTTCACAACCAGTTACACTGTAAATGATGCAGTGCTGAGAATAGATTCAATCTCAATCTTGCCCTTTAAGATCTTCTGGACCCAAAATAAATTTTTAAAACTACAAAACTGCTAGTTTTATGTAAAAGGAGCTACAGCATTACATAATAATAATTTCTGTACCTCAAGACAAGTTATCCCAAAATAATAAGGAAATACTAAGATAAGTTCTGTGGTTTTGAAATTAGGAGGCAGCAAAAACTTGGCTCTCCTTATATCTGGAACCTTGAAATGTACTATAATATTTGTCATTTTGAGAAATAGTAATAATAAACTGTTCTCAATAAAAATATTAAATGATATTGTAGTAATATGACCATATTTTTATAAATTATGTACAGAAAAGCTAACTTACTATTGAGCTGTTATTTTTCACCTACAAGGTCATTTCAACTACCTTCAAAGTCATATGCATACAAGGACTGAATCACAGAATGTCCTAAAACCACTAAAAATTATAATACCCCCAATAAAATGGATGGACCTATTCTGGAATTAGGAATCATTTCTATATTTTAAGTCATCATGGGACACAAAAAGGTATTTGCTAGACTACTTTAAAATAATGTTTATTTTTATAATATTTTAGGAAAAATTAACTGCATAGTAGGAATATGAAAATTATTTTTATGAATATAATGGAGGAAGAACATAATAGAATAATTTAAAGTCACCCTAGCCAAATTTCTCAGTCAGGAATTCTACATAATGAAATTTAAATAATGTTTCTAAACAACCCAATCAACAAAACCACGAAGATTTTTGCAGTTCAACAGCTATAAACATGCATGCATAGATAACCTCTTAACAGGTTCATTTGTGAAAAGACGATGAAAACCAAGACAATAATAGAATTTAAAGAGTTAGATAATTTCCTGTAGAACTCAGAACTACCATGAGATACCTTTATCAATAGTTATTTTGTTTAAAAAATAATTAATATTATCTTCTTTTCCAGAAAGGCAATCCTTGGGTAAGCCTTCTTCAGTTAGAATATGAAAAGACAATAATAAATTATAAAAGACAATCATAAAATCTCTGGAGGGAAGCCTTAAAGAAACCTTCCAAATCACAGGAATGTAGAATAGATTTAACAAATACGTGAGGAACTAGAATCAGAAATTTGTGATAATAACGTTTTCTCTTTTTATGTTTCTAAAAGCTTTGAAAGAGAATATAATGGATGTACAATAGAATATGTAAACTTTAAATTATATAAGGTTGTATAGAGAATATCAAACAATAGTCTTTGCTGATAAAAAGTGCAACAAGATAAAAGTGAAATGAGAGATTATAATGGCTAACCAACCGTATAGTACTGCAATTTTATTTGCCATGATGGCTAAAGTAGTTTGTTACAGATACCGTAAATTTGCAAACTCTCCAAAATATGTATCAAATAAAAGTGTAAAAAGATGCAAATGGGATATTGAAGTTCTTCAAAAAGAAACAAGAGGAAACATACAGTACTCCAAGGATAATAATCACCACTTTCTAAAGCATGCATCGTCTCTCCTTGTTGGCACCGTCTATAAACTTCCTAGCTACAAGGTATATTCAGTGCTTCAAAGGATTCTAATCTGTTCTACTTGCTTTTCCCAAAACACCTTGATTAACAACAACCAGTACTAGTACTTAAGTAGATGAATTTTGATGGAGAGAATTACACAACTAGAACCAGCCAATTTCCTTTGAATTTAAGATCATGAAATTTCAAGTGAATATTTACTGTTATCTGTTGTTGATAATCTTACCATACTTTCCAAGCAAAGTCATTTTGCTGTTCTCTGCCATGCTTTTATTTACTCCTACATGTAGTACAGAGGTTAAGACTGTAGGCTCTATGTGCTAGCTAAGATGTAAAGCAATTGAATCTCATACTTTGCATGTAGAAGTGTAGTAGACTCAAAATTATTTGGCTATATATACTAAAGCAATTCCACTTCTAGGCACATTCCCCTGCCTAGACATACACACAGACACACAGACACACACACACACAGAACAAAACACATGTGTAAGAGTAATCATAGCCATTTTATTCATAATGGCCAAAGACTGGAAAACAACCCAAATGTCAATCAATAGCAAAATAAAAAGTACATGATATATTTACACAATGGCATTCCACAGAACAATGAAAGAGAACAATGGCTGATGCATGCACCAACATGGATGGAGACCAGATGCAGAAAAGTATATAACATATGATTTTATTTGTGTACAGTTCTAAGATCAGGAAAAACTTACCTATGGCAACAGAAGTCAGTGTGATGATGGAAGTGTGAGTGAGTGGTGATTGACTGGGAAGGGGTACATGAAAACTCTGTAGGGTGCTGGAATTGTTCTATTTCTTAATCTGAATGGTGGTTACATAGGCATGTGAATGTGTGAAAATTCATTGAGCTGTACATTTGGGATTGAAGTTTTTTGTATTTTGCTATATGTATTTTTTAAAACTTTTTATTTTGAAAGATGTACAGATTCACAGGAGGTTACAAAGAAACGCACAGGAAAATCCTGTGCATCCTTCCCACAGCTTCCCCCAAATTTAACATGTCACACACCTATGTTTAAATATCAAAATCAAGATATTAATATTAGTACAATCCATAGAGCGCATTCAGATTTTATAGGTTGCACATGCATTCTTTTGTGTTCATAGCTCTATGCATTTTATCACATATGTAACCTTGTATAACTACCATCACATCAAGATGTTCAGCTATTATACCACTACAGCATTCCCTTGATAGTTATGTGCCACTCCCCAATCCCTAACCCCTGGCGAATACTAATCTGTTCTCCATATCTCTAATTATGTTATTTCATGCATGTAACATAATGGAAGCATGTGGTATGTATCCTTTTGAGACTAGTTTTTTCCACTCATCATAACTACTTGAGGTTCATCCAAGTTGTTGTGTGTATCAATAGCCTGTTCCTTTTTATTGATGAATCATATTCTCTGGTATGGATATATCACGGTTTGTTTAACAATTTACCCATTGAGGGACATTTGGGAAGTTTCCAGGTTATGGCTGTTATGAATAATGGTGCTATAATCATGCACACATTCCTGCATGGAAGTAAGTCTTTATTTCTCTGGAATAAGTGGCCAAAAGTATAATTTCTGAGTTGTATGATATGTTCATCTTTACTTTTGAAAGGAAGTGCCGAGCTCTTTTCCAGACTTGCTGTACCATTTTACATTTCTACCAGCGATGTATACATGATCCAGTTTCTCTGCATTCTCGCCAGCATTTGCTGTTATCATTTTACGCAATCTGTTCTGATAGGTGTATAGTCATACCTCATTGCAATTTTAATGTGCATTTCTGTAATGGCCAATGATATTGAATATATTTTAATGTGTTTATTTGCTATTTGTCCATCTTTTTTGGGGATGCTTTGTGTATTATTTTTATCAACATATATGTAAAACAATTGCCCTAAAAAAAAAAAAAAAAAAAGACTAGGGTCTGAAGTGGGACTCCCTTACGCTGAATCCCAGCTATGCAACTTATTAGCTGCATAACCTTAGGAAAGTTTCTGAAACTTTCTCTGCCTCAGTTTTCTCATTGATAAAATGGTCGAACTGAGATGTTGTCAGTATTTAAACAAAAACAAACCTTTCCAAAACCTCCATTTGTCTCCTCATTCTCAGTTGCTCATCCTTGAACAAAGAATTATAAGACACTAGTCTAAGTATATTAGATCTATTAACTCAATAAGACCTCATAAGAACCTTACAAGGTAGGTCTACATTTTACAGATGAAGAAATTAAGCCACAGAGGAGTCAAGTAACTTGCTCAGGATTAGCAAGCTGTCAGAGGCCACAGAGGCCATGCCAAGGAACTGAAGCTAGACAGTCTGCCCTGGAGCAGTGCTCTGAACCACCAAGTAGTCAAAGGCGATTGGGCTCACTTCACCACTACAAAGACACCCAACTGCATCTGGACTCATTTACTCAACATTTCTTCCTTTTGCATGAAGATAATATATATTCATTCACCTAAAGTCAATTGCTACAATTATGTTTGCGTCCAATCTCTCTCACTTGTTCAAGGACTTTACCTCTGTGGTTGCCCTACCCCTCTTCCGCATCCTCAGTTTCTCTCTCACACCTGTACTGCTTTTATTGATATAGCAGCATGCCTTTCTATTAGATTTCTTCCACACTTATGGTAACTTCATATTCCTCTACAGTTGCCAGACAGTTCTCTCTTCAGTTGATAACAAAAGTCCTTAAGTGAGTCATCGATACTTGTGGAGTCCACTTATTTATTTGCCTTTGCTTTTAGGGAATAGGCTTTGTCCCCACTACACACTTATTAAATTTGGATGTGTACATGTTTTCACATTCCAGTTACAAGCAAAAGAGTGAAGATTTGTATTTGGCCATCATCAAAAGACCCTTAGCCATATTTATATGACTTTATGAGAAATCAGTTTTTCTAAAATAACAGATTTATCTGTTTTGAGACTGCTGTAAACATATTTGATTCTTCTATTTTCTCATAATATCAAAAGATATATAAGGCCATAAATTCAGTTGTAAAGGCAAGACTGATGGGTGAAATATTAAAGAGCATACCTAGAAGAATTATAGATTTTTGTAAAATACCTACATTGATGTTTTCTACGACCTGCATATTTTATGGTATATGATGAAATATTGATTAAACATTTGAAATAATTATTTATCAATAAATCACTTATACATAATTTAATCTTCTGATATGACTGATTTCTGATAAATCTTTGGAAATGAAAATATTCTCCATTTGTGCTACTCATAAAAATTCTGCCAATCTGCTACAGTAACAAAACAGATTCCCTGCTCAAATACTGGATAACAGCTCAATACAAGACAATTATTATATATACTGAGTAAAATTCAATACATAGTTCTTTCAGATTCCTATATTATGAATTATTTCATTTAAAACCCTAATTAGTACCCAGAAAAAGTTACTTTATGAACAAATATTTCCCAGAAATCATTTCACTAACCCATTCTGATAAGATAAACACTAAACCTTAAGCCAATGGTGGAAGGGATACACTTAGATACCTTTTTTACATTAAAGTTAATAAGGTTTAAGCATGCAGTACCATTTTTTAATTTTTTAAAAAGCATATTTGTTGTGTAAAGCCCAGAATTACTTTTTGGGGGTGGTGGTAGTAACGGTGGGAGCGTATAGGAGTTTCCGACCATTTGGAAAGTATTAGCTTTAATCTATAGCAGACTATTATGGTATTTGCAACTCTATCTTTGAAATTGTCTCATTTAAGTTAATGTAATCCATACCTCATTAAATAAATATTACAAAATGCAAACTTTCCCATTTATACCAAGCTAAATAATAGTCCATTCTTAATATCTAAAATATTCTTGAACTTTTTGTATTTTTGAGGAAGCTATAACAACTCATAAAAAGGAAGCATTTCTAAATTTCTCTAAAAATTATTTCAAGTTAGAAAGTTAAGTAATTGATTTTGCTTAATTTCTTGCCAGCTAGGTACTTACAAAGGGAACATTTATTTAAAAGCCAATTAAATATGGTGTGTCAATGGAACATAGTTTGGAGAAGGAAGATGCATGCTGTGACCAAAATTTAATACCTTTCCTCAAAGTACCTAAATTTCCTGAGCAGCTTGCAAACAGCTGGTTCATGCTTATATCTTTAATATATAAACGTTTACCTTGAAAGAATATATTTGTACAGTTTAAATTGTTTTCTGAAAAAAGGTCTCTCATTAGTCCTTTAGTTGATAAACCAAATGTAATACTTTAGTCTTCAGAGAATGAATGTCAGCAAATAAAATCTGAGATCTCAAGCTAGGCATCCTAAAGTTTTGTCACATTGAGACTATGTCAACATAGTAGACAGAATTATAATGATTCCTTTTGGGCTGAGAGTGTGAATTAATTTTAAAGTGGAAATTTGAAACATTTAAAACAGGAGATGGCTATTGAAAGCTAGTCTAAACTCCGAATGTTGAAAAAAAACAACGTGAAGTATAGAGAGCTGAAGGAATTTTCACAGGGTCAAAAAATTAGCTAAGGATAGCTAAGGCAAATTTAAATACACTCTACCATTCAAATGATTTGACAATGAATTAGAAAAACAAGCAAAATCTTCAAACCTGTCACAAACTTTCCATGGTGTTTGGGGTCTATAACCTGTAAAATTCACAGCCCTGTGCTACCTAGGTGCATGAATGCATCAGCATGTGCAAAAGAAAACCGGCACAGGATGAAATGCTGAGTGTGCCTGGGTATCCCCATACATATCTACCCAAGCTTCCTATACTTCTTATTTTTTTATTTATTTTTTAACATTGTCAAGCAACAAGCCACATGGAAACAGGAGCAGGTGATAGAAAAACTGAATATTTTTAAATCACATTGTCATGGAGACAGATACCTCCTAACCTATTTCCCCTGATGTTGTTTTATAAACACTTTCAAGAATTCGTACCCAGCTGTAGTCAATCTAAACCTTAAGGTCATATTGGATTGAGATGTTTTTAATTCATTCTTAAGAAATCAAACAATACAGATTCAGTTAAAACCCTCTGTACATATATCCCTTTTCAATGCAATTCTCCAGTCTTCCTTCTTAAAATGTGTCTTAGTTCAGGCTGCTATAACAAATACTATAGACTGGGTGGCATAAACAACACTTATTTTTTACAGCTCTAGAGGCTGGTATTCTGGGATCAGGGTGCTAGCATGGTCAGGTTCCTGGTGAAGGCCTTCTTCTTGGTGTGCAGACATAAACCTTTTCATTGTATCCTCACATGCCAAAGAGTAGGGAGAGAGGAAGCAAACTCTTTCCTGTTTCTTCTTTTAAGGACACAGATCCCATCATGAGGACTCCACCCTCATGACCTAATTAACTCCCAAAGGTCCCACCTCTAAATCCCATCATATTGGAGATTAGAGTTTCCACATAGGAATTTTGGGGGGACACAAATATTAAGTCCTTAGCAAAATGTAACTAGCATAGTGAATTTAGTGTTTATTGTTTCCAAGAAAATGTTTATTTTATATTTTTACCACAAACCTATTATGCATAAAAATATATATTATTGGTATCATAATGTTTATATAGTATTTTTAATTGCAATTTTAATGGACCTATATTTTCAAGCTTTATGACCGTTGACAAATTTTCTAGTTTTTTGTGACAATGAATATGCTACAATTCATTTATTTATTCTGTAGATGTATATCTGTTTCTGATATTTGTTATTATAAACAATGCTGAAAGGAAAATAAGTGTTTCATCAGGCATATGTCTAAGAGTTTCTATTGTATATATGCCAGGAAATGGAATTTCTGGATTTTAAGATGAACAAATCTTAAATTTTTGCTAGATGTTAAGTTGCTTTCTAAAGTGGTTGTACCAATTTACACTGCTACCATAAACATATGACAATTCTTTGCTAGCATTCCATGTTGTGATATTTCTAAAAATTTTCATCAGTTTGATGTTTCTAATTTTTGTTTTAACTTGAATTTCTATGATTGCTAATAAAATGTAACAACTTTTCACATTTATTGGCCATTTAGATTTCTTCTTTTGTAAATTGCTCATGTTGATACTTGATTTTCATTCAGTTCTTTGCCTTTTTCTTAATTCATTTGTATATTTTCTGAGTAATAATTCTTCATGGGATCTCCACTTCGGGAGGAGATATTGGCTGCTTGTAATACATATATTAAGTCCTTAGCAAACTGTGTGTGTGTGTGTGTGTGTGTGTGTGTGTATATATATATATATATATATATATATATATATATACACATATATATCCTGGGGGATTGGTTCCAGGACTTCCCACCAAAATCTGCAGATGCTCAAGTCCCTCATATAAAGTGATATATTTGCATATATCCTACCCACCTCCTCCAATATATTTTAAGTCATCTCTAGATTACTTAATACAATGTCCATGCTATATAAATAGTTGTTATACAATATTGTTTAGGGTATAATGACAATAAAAAAGATGGTACATGTTCAGTACAGACACAATTTTTTTTTCAAATATTTTCTCTCTGTGGTTGCTTGAACCCATGGTTGCAGAACCCATGTTAACCACGGGCAGGTTATATACAATATATCCATAAATCTGTAATGTCATCTCTGAGACACATCTTTTCCATACTTAACATGAGTCTGTTTCAGGACATTGTTACATTGCTTTATGCGTCTTGTTCTTTTTAATATAACATTCTTCAAAAGTGCCTTAATTAAGAGTGGTTAACAATAAATGTTGATATTTTGGAAGGGAAATACCTCCAATAAACACTTTATTCTCCTTTGTTCATTCTTGATATTTGTTCTTCCCTATGAAGTTTAAAATTACTTTTTCAAGTTATATGTGACAAGTATTTAGCCAGCTTCAATAGTTATTCTTACATTAGTAATTTTTTTATTAATGTAACCTATTTTAAATGCCTGATGCAAGTTAGGTCCCTAAGACTTACATAGTCCCACATATTTATTTATTTATCTATTTTTACTTGCTTAATTTGATTGATGGATAAATTTAACACATTTAAAGTATATAATTTTATCTAGTTTTAACATATGTATATACCTGTGAACACTTTATTACAAGCAAGATGATCATTTTTATTAATCCTAAAGTTTCACTGTGCTGTTTTGTATCTCATCCCTCCTTTTATCCCTACCCCAGGCAATTATTGATCTACTTTCTATCACTAGATGTAGTTTCTAGAATTTTAAATAAATGGCATTGTATGGTATGCACTATTTTTTGCATACCGTATTTCTTAGTTTCTTTAATTCAGCATATTGATTTTGGTATTCATCCATGCTGTAGTGTGCATCAATAGTTTATTACTTTTTGTTTCTGTGTAGAAATTGAATTGAATGGATAATCCACTGAATGCATGTACCCTAATTTGTTTTCACATTGCCTTGTTGATGGATATTTGGATTGTTTCTAGTTTGGAGCTATTATGTATAAATTTTCCATGAACATTTACATGCAAGTCTTTATATGAGTATATGTTTCATTGCTCTTGGATACATATTAATATTTAAGAGTAGAATGTCCAGGTCATATTACAGGTGTTTAAGATTTTACTAAATTGCCAAATTATTTTCCAAAGTGGTTGTACTATTCTACATTCTCCCTAGCAGTGTATGAGAATTCCAGTTCTTCCATATTATCACTAATACTTGATATGGCCAGGATTAACTTTTTGTGTTAAGTTCTCAGCTTAGTTGTGTAAAGTCAAATGTCAAACTAATGTGAGAAGGGGCACAAATTTGGGAATTCCCAGAGAATATTTTTCCTTGCCTAACCAGAGGAGAAGACTGTTTGGATAATCTGCCTTATTTTCTTTCCACACAAGCATGTGGACTTGTTGTTGTCCACCCTTTCATTGGTGGTACAGTACTTTGAAGGCCCTTGCTTTAGGTGAGGGCCACTTTTCTACCTTCCTAACTTTCAAGGCCGAAAGGACCCATCACCTCTGCCTGCAAAGTTTCCTAGGCTTTTGAGACAGGTAAATCATCGACTCCTCACTTCCCAACCACCTTCCCGGTTTCCACCCCTACTCCCAAAGCCCCTAGTATTCTTTTCTGGGCTATGTTTTCCTCTTTGATTTTGCTCTTGAAAAAATTTAGATTAATTATTAAAATTAATATGGGCATATTTACTGTTTTGTTTAGTTCTATGGTAAAACAAAACTGCTAGCCACTTTACCAAATATACTCTCTCATACTTGCTTTTGTGTAAGCTAAACCATTAGGTTAAGCTAGAAAAGCAGAATAAAATAAAAACTTTGGAGCAGTGCTATTCACATCAGCCAAGAGGTGGAAGCAGCCCAAATATCCATTGATGGATGAATGAATTAACAAAATGTGGCATATACATAAAATAGAATACTATTCAGCTTTAGAAAGGAAGGAAATCCTGTCATATGCTATAACATGGATGAACCTTGAAGACATTATGCTAAGTGAAATGAGCCAGTCACAAAAAGAGAAATACTGGATGATGCCATTTCTATGAGGTACCCAAAGTAATAAAATTCATAGAAACAGAAAGTAGAGTGGTGGTTACCAGGGATTAGATGAAGGGAAAAGAGAGTGATTTAATGAGTACAGAGTTTCCGATTTGCAAGATACAAAAGATCTAGAGATCTGTTTCACAGCAGTGAGAACCTACTCAGCACTATCAAACTGCATACTTAACAAATGTTTAAGGTTGTAAATTTTATGTGTTTTTACCACACAAATAAATAAGTAAGTAAATTTCCACTTGTACTCGCCATCAAAACTGGTACTAACTGATCAACACTAGGTTGATCACATGGCAGAAATACTCTCTGGGGATTAGGGGGATGGGGGTGCAAATCTACAACTAAAGGACACGGGGAGCACTGAGGCGGGGGAAGGGCATGCCTTTAACCCGCACTTGGGTGAGGCAAAGACATAAAGTGTAACTATAATGTTTGTACCCTCACAATACCCTGGAATAAAAAAAAAAAAAAGTAAGTAAATAAATAAAAGTTTTGGGAAGTTTTCTTTCTATTAGTTCTAAAGAACTGCTTTCCTGTCTCTTCTGAGCTAGGAAGATTACTAACTTTTCCCACAAATATTGGCATGCATATTTACTGAAGCTTTTGAGCAACACCAACAACAATAGTTCCACTGTGATGGATTTCTGAATACCAAATGAGGCCGAGGGAATTTTAAAAGATTTGGACTCACTGTGACCTCTACTCATTGAAGCACTGAAGTTCAGATTCCACTGCTCAAAGGGCAGATGAGTTTCCTACTTACCAGATGTCAGATGAAGCATGGGATTTCTTTTCTTTCTTTTCTTTTCTTTTTTTTTTTTTAGCTGAAAGGCAACTCCCTCTACATTTTCTTTATCAGGAATGAAGCTCAGAGGAAATGGCTCTCTGTGAACTATGACAGTTTCTTTTTATGGGACAATTGTGTATATTCAGATCTGATTATCCTGAAGCTTATCTTTAAAAGTGAGTTACCATAGTTAACAATACTCCTGAAAAATACAAAAACAAACAAAACCAGGCTACGCATTATTTATTTTAAAGCACGAATAATACAAAAAATAGCTCTATCTGAAATATATATATAATATTTTAAAATGTATGTTATTTCAGAGATTTTATATGCAATACCACGATAGGCTGTCCTTAATATACAATTAATGTTTTCAGGCTGCCATTGTGAAAACAGAAATTTAATTTTTTCTGTCAACTTCTAATTAGGAATTGTAGACATTTTTGGGAGAAAAAAGGGAAAGGCCATTAAAAACCTTTCATTATATTCAGTAACTTTACTCCTTTGAGACAGTCACTTCACAGAGCACCTCTTCTGAATAGTTTCTTTTATAAATCTGAATTCCTGTTTTTTAGTTCCTTTTAAAGTCCACTCAGCAGGACAGAGTTTTAAGTTAAAATTTTGAAGAGAGAGAAAAAAATATTCCTGTCAGCAAAATCCTTTCCATAAACAACTTTTAGGAACCTGGTATAAGATGATGGATTTTCAGACTATGACTATGTAGCTTTTCTTCTTGTGAACTTTTAAGAGTAGATTTAACTCTTTTTAGGAACAGAGATCAAAGTGTTGAAATAGAGTTTCCCCATCACCTCTATTGGACCTTCAGTTTACTTTCAAGATTGTAATTAATACTTATATTTTATAATAATTCTATGTTATTATTCTAAGAGATAATGTCTTTGATATTTTAGAAGCCAAGTAGCTAGAAACTTAAGAAGTGAAAGATTTGTATTTGTAGCATAAAACAAATTTAAAAAGTACAGTATTTCCTAACAGTGTGAAATAGAAAATAAAAGCTTTCTTCTTTAAAAAAAAAAAAAGCAAAACTTTTTAAAGAGCATAACTCCTATCATAATCCAAAATTTTAGTAGAGGTTCTAGACTATTTCCCCCTGCGTTCTAGTTTTACCCACACTCTAGATGATAGAGTGGCCTCACCTGTAACTTGAAAATAAATTTAATGGACTATCTTCTGCCTTCTGAAGTGGATAATAAGCTTAAAATTTAAATTGACCATATATGATACCATAATAAATAAATTGAACTACTACAGATTGCTTTAGTAGAAAATTACTCTTAGAGTCATTCTCTAACTTTCCTTATGTGGAATACATGGGAGTAGAAAAACACAAGGTTAGAAAAAAGAATTCTGCATCTGAAGCAAATGGCTTGGGTTCATTTGTTAGCTTGCCTATGGGTGACAGGTCATTTACACTCTTTCTTCCCAATAGAATAGATACAAAAATAATTACCCCACCATGTTATTGCATGATTATCAGAATAAAATAAGAATGTGAATACAAAGAAGTTAAAATCAGAAAATTTTAGAAAATACAAACCATTATATTCCATGGCTTTATCATATTTATAATGTAATAACTTAGAATCATGAATTTTTAGAACTAGAATAGAATAGAGAACATGTTCCTGTTTCATGTTTCCTAACCATGTTTAGGTCACAGACCTTATTGGGAATTTAATATAAAGTCTAGATACTCTATCAGAAAAACGCACATACACAAATTCACAGGCAATAAAATATTGCATGTAATTTCATGTGTTTGATGTATTCTTGGTATGAATGTCTGGTCAATGTCAATGCTTTATTATACAGAGTGGATAATGGAACCTAACCAAGTGAAGACACTTAACTGAAGTCACACAGAAAGCCTGTGACAGAGTCTAGTGTACATGGCTGCTGATTCACACTCAGGTGCTCTCTTTCCTGGACCAGGGTTACTGGTCAGTGTGACCCACAGGCGGAAACACTTTCATTTCAAAGGGAGATCCCACGAGCAAATAGGAGACAGAGCCCTTTGACACCTCACCACCTGTTTTATCTGTCTTCTACACTGGGCTTCCAAGAATCTATCTTGTATTTTAAAAAAGTTTGGAAACAACTACTGTAGAAAAATAAAAAAATCGCAGACATAAAGTGAGAGCAGTAAAGTGATACCAGAGTCAGGATTCTCTTTTTCTTATCCTTCCCTTTCTGGAAGCAAAGTGTAGCTCCCAGAAATTATGAAGTTCTTTAAGCACGATGTAGTGTCTGGTGGTCCAGAAATGAGTAGCTCTAAAAATGAATTAAGAAAATTTAATTCAGAACTGCAAAACTCCCAAAAAAGTTATCTCCAGGACTGTCTCACTGGAGAATCCTACCAAATGTTTAAGGAAGTATCAACACCAGTCTATGCACTCTCTTGTAGAAAATAGAAAAAAGGACACTTCTAAATTTATTTCATGGAGCTAGTATTACCCTAATGCCAAAATGAGACAAAGCCAGTACAAAAACAGGGTAAAAAATAAAAAAAGAAACTACAGACCAATATTTCACATGAGAATAGGTGCAAAATTTTTTAACTAAATAATAGCAAATAAAATTCAGCAATATATGTTAAAATTATACACCCTGATCAAGTGTGTTCTATTCCAGAAGGATAAGACCAGTTCAATATTTGAAAACCAATCAATGTAATCTGCCATATTAACAGGCTAAAGAAGAAAAATCACATGATCATATCAATTGATACAAAAAAGCATTTGATAAAATTTAAAACCTGTTCCTGATAGAAATGCTTAGAAAATTAGAAATTAGTAGGAAACTTCTCAACTACAAAAAATTTACATCTAATATCCCATGTACTGGGGAAATACTGAATGCTTTTCCCCTTAAATCTGGAACAAGGCAAGGATGTCTGCCCTTATTCAATATAGTACTAGAAGTTCCAGCTCATATAAGAAAGCAAAAAAAAAAAAGGAAACAAAAGGCATATAATTTCACAAAGGAAGAGATCAACTATCCCCATTTGCAGATGACATTATTCTCTATGTAGAAAATCCCAAGAAAATCCCAAGAAATCTACAAAATTTACTCCTAGAACTAAAACCTGACTCCATCAAGATCACAGGACACTAAATCAATGTAAAAAATTGATTTTATTTCTATAAATAACCATGAACACATTGAAAACAAAATATAAAATACAATGCCATTTGCAATCATGAAATAAAATGCTTATGTGTTTCTAAATAAATAATGCTAACTATGCTAAATAAATATTGAACCCTCGGGTATAAATCAACAAACATTTAAAAGATTTGCATGCTGAAAACTATGAAACGTTGATTAAAAAATCAAAGAATATCTGAACAAAAGGAAAGATATTTTGTTCATGGATTGGAACACTCAACATTGTAAAAATGTCAAATCTCTTTAAATTGAAATAAGTTTTAGAAAATTTTTATCAAAAATCCCAAGAAGATATTTCATAGATACAGATAAGATTATTCTAAAATTTTACAGACAGGCAAAGAAACTAAAATGGAATTTGTTTTTTTTTAAAAAAAGGAAAAGAAAATAAAGTGGCAGGAATCTCTCTGCCCAATTTTAAGACTTCTTTATTAATAAAAACTGTGGTATTGGCAGAGGGATAAACCCATAGATCAATGGAACAAAAATAGAGAATTCAGAAATAGAAACACACAAGTATAGGCAACTGATTTTTGACAAAAGTACAAAATCAATTCAATAGAGGAAGCATAGTCCTTGCCATGTATATGGTGGGCAAAAAAGTTTTTAAAAAAAAAAAAGAAAAGACAAAAGAACCTTGCTCTAAACTTCACACCATACACAATTTTAACTCAAAATGTATCATAGTCTCTAGTATAAAACTTTAAAAGCTTTAGAAGGAAATAAAAGAAAATGTCTTTAAGAATTAGGGCTTGGTGAAGAGTTTTTAGACCTGACCAAAAGCATGTTCTATAAAAGGGAAAAAAAAAACAAAAAACTGTTAAATTGAACTTCATTAAAATTCAGAACTTTTGTTCTGCAAGAGATCCTGTTAAGAAGATGAAAATACCGGGGAAAAAATATTTGCAAATAATATATGACAAAGTCTCATATCTAATATTTATAAAGGACCCTCAAAACTCGACCATAAAAACAAACAGTCCAGTTAGAAAATAGGCAAAACACACAAAAACAGTTATATATGAATGGGGAAAAGACATAAAGAGGTATTCAATGACACTAGCCACTAGAAAATGTAAATTAAAAATTACTAATATTAGAATATATATATTAGACAACTAAAATAGCAAAATAGTAACTTATATAAAATTCTGGCAAAGATACGATGAAACGAGATTTCTCATAGATGGTTGGTGGGAATAAAAAATGGGAAAGCCACTCTGAAAAATAGTTTAGCAGTTTTCTTGAACAACTAAACACACCCACCATATGACTCAGTAATCACACTGTTGGGCATTTCTCCTAGATTAATACAACTTTATGTTTAAACAAAAATTTGTGTGAAAATGTTCATAGAAACTTTAATCTAAAAAGAAAAAAATCTAGAAAGCATCAAAATGCCTCTCATTTGGTTAATGGTTGAGCAGAATGGCACATCCATACGGTGAAATACTACTCAACAATAATAAGCAATGAATTATTGATATATGCAACAACTTGCATAAATTTCAGAGGCATTATACTGAGTCAAAAGAAAACTCCTCTGAAGGATATATACTATATTAATCTTTTTATTACATTCTCAAAATTATAAAATTATTGGCATGGAAAACAGATTGGTGGTTGCCAGGAACTGGAGATGGTTGGAGGACAGTCAATAGCTATGAAAAGAAAGCCGTAGCATGAGGTAGGTATTTATGGTGATGGCATAGTTGACTGCATGCATAGTTGATGACACACTTGATTTCAGATGGTTACGTGAGTCTTTATATGTGGTAAAATCAGCTAGAACTACACACACACACGTGCACACACATACTCACACACACACACACCCCAATGCCAATATCCTGCTTTGATATTGTCCCATATATGCATAAAATGTAACCATTGTGGGAAACTGAGTAAAGGCTATATGGGACTTCCTGTGCTAGTTTTGCAACTTTCTGTGAATCTCAAGTTATTTCAATACATAATTTTTTTTTCTTTTTTTATTTCAGGATATTATGGGGTTAAAAACATTTTGGTTACATGTTGTGACTATTAAGAGGCTTCCATTTTCCATTAATGACAGAATACATTGTATCAAACTAACATGCCTACTGTGATAAAGTGTAAATTTTATTAAAAATGTTCCAGCTACTTGGAAGGTCAAGGTGGGAGGATAGTTTGAATACAGGAGTTAGAGGCTGCAGTGAGCTATGATGGCACCACTGCTTTCCAGCCTGGCCAACAGAGTGAGAATGCATTTCTTTAAAAAAAAAAAAATATATATATATATATATATGTATATATATATATAGTTTTGTATATATATAAAAACTTGCTCTCTGGAGACATTAGAGACTAAAAAAGGAGATATCTTGCTTTGTTTCTGATCTTAGGAGGAAAAGCATTTAATTTCTCACCATTAACAATGAAGTTAGCTGTAGGTTTTTTGTAGATATTTTTATCAAGTTAAAGAAGTTTCCCTCTATTCCTAGTTTGCTGAGAGTCTTTTTTTTTTAAATCGCGAATGAATATTAATTTTTTCAAATGTATTTTCTACATCTTTTGAAATAGTCATGTTTTTTCTACTTTTCCTATTAATGGGATGTATTATATTAATTGATTTTTGAATGTTGACACAACCTTACATACCTAGGATAGGTTACACTTTGCTGTGGTGTATAATTCTTTTTTATACACCATTGGATTCAATTTGCTAATATTTTGCTGAGTATGTTTGCATCTACATAATGCCTTTGTTTGGTTTTGGTATTAGGGTAATCCTGGCCTCCTGGCCTCATAGAATCAATTAGGAAGTATTTCTTCTGTTTCCATTTTTGTGGAAGAGATTGTAGAGAATTGGTATCATTTTTTCCTTAAACATTTGGTAAAACTCAACAGTGAAACCATTGGGTTAGAAACATAATTTGATTAAAACCTTTGTTTCCATCAAGAAAATTGCAGACCTCAGTGGTTTTATTGGTGAATTCTATGACAGATTTAAGAAAGCAATAATACCAATATCATACAAACTCTAAGTGAAAACAAGGGATGAAGAAAATTTTCCCAATATGTTATATAAGGCTAAATAACACTGATTTTAAAACCTGAGAAGATATCACAAGGAAATAAAATTATGAAACTGTAATACTCATGAGCAGAGACGCAAAAATTCTCAACAAAACATTAGCAAATTAAAATCTAGCAATAAGAAAAAGAATAATACATCATGATCAAGCATCTTTTCTCCCAGGAATAAAATGTCAATTCAAATTAGAAAATCAATCAATGTGATTCACTATGTTAAAAGAACAAAGGTAATAAAGTAGACAAATAAAGATATAAAAATTATTTGCTATAAGTCAACACCAATTCATGATAACAATTCGAACCAAAAAAGAAATAAGTTTTCTCAATCTGAAAAGAGTATCTACAGACAGAAAACAAACAAAACAGCAAAGGGATAACAACTCGAGTTAACATATTTAATGGTCAAAGACCAGGAAAAGGTAAATACATCCACTATCGCCACTTTTATTCACTATTGTACAGAAAGTCCTACCCAGTACAAGAAGTCTAAAAACAAAATAAAAAATAAAAAGCATGTGTATTTGGGAAAAAAAGTAAAAATCTTTTATTTGTATAGAACATGATTATTTATATTAAAAAATTCTAAAAATTCTACAAAAACACAAAGTTAGTAGAAATGGAAAGTGATTTTAGGTAGATTTTAGAAAGTTAATGTACAAAAATCAATTTAAATTGTATATACCAGCAACAAACAGCTGGGAATGAAGGAAAACATACCTAAACTTTGATTGATCAATTATACTCCAAGGAGAAATGAAAAGCATACTTCCACAAAAAACTAATACAAGAAGGTTCATTGAAATGTTATTCATAATAACTAATAAATACAAAGCAACCAAATGTCTATCAATGGAAAAATAAAGAAATAAAATATAATTCATTCACACTATAGAATCCTGCTCAGCAATCAGAAGTCATGAATACTGATACATGCAACAACTTGGAAAAAAATCTCAAAATCATGTTGAATGAAAGCCAGGAACCAGAGTTCAGACTGCTTGATTCCAATTCCATAAAGTTCAAAAACAAGCAAAAATGACATCTGATGCTAGACATGAGAATAGCAGGTGACTTTAGGGTGGGGATAAGAAACTAACTGGAAAGAGACGTGGGGGAACTTTCTGGGGTAGAGAAAATATTCCGTATCTTGTTCTGCGTAGTGGCTACATGGCTGTATCTGTTTGCTGAAGCTCATTTAACTGTATACTTTAAATTAGAACGTTTTATTTTATGTAAATTAGGCTTCAATAAATTTTCAAAAAGCAAAAAATAAATATATCATTTTTCCAGGCAATCATCAGTCATAACTGTGTTTACTGAATACCTATTATATAAACCTCCTATCACTATATAATGAGTAATGATGGTTTGGGAAGACAAAGTCTCAGTCTTGCGATTACCTTTTCTTAAATTTGAAAAAAGAAAAAAAATTTTCTGATTTGAATGAGCAATTTATATATGTTCAAATTATTGAATGCACCTTACCGCACTTGGCAAATGTTTTCTTTTCTTTGCTTAACAGGCTCCACAAAACAGCCAAGACCAAATTGAGCAATCATAACATAGGGAAAGAACACTAAACTTGGAATCAGATGACCTGAGTTTTCTTCTAGCTTTAGCGTTTTATGATTCTGTTTGGCAGAATTTCCAGTTGGCTATCACTGCTGACTTTCCCTACCACTAGAAATATGTACTGAGTACAGAGAACCATCAGTGCACAAAGAAATGTCCTAAGGCCCTATGGTCTTCTTTGTTGTGAACTTCAGGAGAGTAAAGAGATATTGTTATCCTGTTCTTCGTTCTTCTCTTTTAGTTTGTTGAATCTGTAGTACCTTTGTTTTAATGTGCAAGAATCACTTTTTCCTTTCATTTTTAAAGTTCTTGTGAAACCAATCATATGCTTAAGTGTCAGTTGACATAAAGCCAAAGTGACAGAGTAGGGGAATAAATGCCATTCCTCTTCCCTTTTGTCCCTCATCACATAGAAATATCTCCATGGCTTTTCACTGAGAATTTCCTTTCAACTCTGACATCTTGCAAAATTAACGATGGTATATACAGCTTTAAAAGTTTGTCTTTTATCACCTCTGCAATGTAAATGTGTTTGTCTTAATGTGTTACCACATAAAGACAAAATTATATCTGTATGTATGTATATATACACATATACATACACATGCATATACACTCGTGCAATGCTGATGCATACAAACATATATAGAGAAGTGATCATCCATTTATGTGACTCTATTTGATATGTAAGTATTTTCAGCGCCTTCTATATATAAGCATCGTGCTAAACACTGTCAATGTGGTTACAAGCAAGGTAGGCTACCTTTCTACAATGATAACAAATAGTTATATCCACACTTGACACTGTTCTAAATTCTTTGCCTGTTCTAGACTTTCTTAATTCTTATAACCCCATAAAAATGTATTATTTGGTTAAAATTCAGATCCAGAGAGGAAGATTAACTTGTCCAACATCATGTAGCTAGAAAACAGTAGAGCCAAGATTTGAACCCAGGTAGTCTAGCTGAACAGTATGGGATGTGTGACTACCTCACCATGCTGTCCTGCCCTTGAACTTTCTCTCATGGAGCTTAAGGTAAAGTTGGGGGAGATACTGATGAATTATAAGGGTGATGAAACCAGCAGATATAACTCAAAATGTATTTTCCTCACACTGCCTAAGATACTTCACATAACTCTTCTCCTCCTGTTACTTGAAGAACTCAAAATTCTTTTTATGTTTAACCAAACCTCTTTTAACAATGGAAATAATTCAGGAAAGGCTTAATACAGGTCCATTCTTTGTTTCTAGCATGGATCTGAGATCAGGTAACAGGAGGAGTGAAATTTCCTCCCTTCAGAGCCAAGCTTTCTGAAAGAGTAGGTGTTCTGCTGTCTCCATTTTCCCTTTTCCCACTTCATCCTCGGTTCGTTCAGTAGCTTTTGCCAAGATCACCAAAGACCACACAGTTTTAAGTTCCAATTTACTTGGCCCCTCAGCAGATTTTAAGTCTGTTGAGCATATCCTGTTTCTTGGAACAGTCTCTCTGCCTTTTTCCAGCTATGGCCCCCAATTTTTCTCCTACTTATTTTGGCTATTCTTCTCTTCTGTGGATTTTCTTCTTTAACTTATCCATGAAATATTGAACTTTCTCCCAACATTCTATTTGGCAAGTTCTCTCACTCTACAGATAGTCCCCCAGGGAGCTCACTTATGCCCTTGGCTTGCACTTCAGCACACCTGATAATGATTTATAAACCTATGGATCCAGCCCAGATCTCCTTCACACCGTGAGAGGAAACAAGGCAAGCACTCCCTTCCAAGAGACCAGATGACTGCAAGGAATCTCCAAGCTTATGTCTCATCTTGCAGCAAGCCCAACAAAAAATAAATTACTTATTTTCTTATACTCCCACAAAAGTCCTTTATTTAAGATTTTTAGCTTCAAGGGGCTTCACTAGGTTATACGTCCGACCAGATGCAGAAGTATGATCAACTTTACCCAAACTACATGGGTTAAGTTGGAGGGCAGTAAGAAGGTCGGGGCTTTTAACAAGGAGAACACGTGACAGCTGAGCAGCATAGGCAACAGGCGCCCCTCGCACGCTGTGATGCCACCAGAGATAGCCACACTTTCTAACTCCTGACAGCCAACATTTCAGAGAGGTTAATGAGGCAGATGACAATCTGAGTGATTGTTGAAGGGACCTGAGGTTTGGAGAAGAAAAAGGACTGAGGCTAAAAAGCAGTGAGTGCAGAAGGCCTTGTGTAAATGATGAGTGAGAGGGAAAAGGGTAACATAAGAGAGAAAATCCATGCAGACAGGGGCTCCCTACCCACAGAGGTATGAATGAGCAGGGGAAGCTGAAAGCCAGGGGAAGCAGACAGACCGTACAGGAGACAAGCAGGAAGCCAGAGCAACGAACTGAGGGTGTAAGACAACGAGTGTTTGCAGATATGTTAAGAAGCACAGAAAGACAACGTCTGCAGTTTCAAGAATCTGCAAACAAAGGAACTTCCAAAGTATGACAAAACGTGTTTACATACACGTGGTAGAATGGAATGAGATCAAAGGATTGGACTAAGCCAGTGTGTTTTGACCACTGACTTAACCATTTCGGCACTAAGAATTGATTCTGCTGCTAATGGGCCTATTTAGTGAGTTGGCACAATTAAGTGTGTTCACACCCAACAATGCCAGGGCATATTGGTATAAATATGTTCAGCAAAATTATAAGATTATATTTAGCTCCAAAATACAGAGGATGCAAACCAAATAAAGGGGGGAAGTCTGAGGTGGAGGAATAATTTATGTGAAATTATTATTCAAATAATTATTCAAAAGTTATTCAAATATGAATTCAAAATTATGTACAAAAGTGGGGGTATTTAGGGCAACAAAACAATAACCCTTGGGGACATAAGGGTCTAAATGCTCTTAGACGTGGCATTTTGCATAAGCAACCAAGAATTAACATGTTGCCACTAAGCATTCAGATTAGGATATCACAGGGGGCCATCCTGAATAGTTGCAGTTAGTATTTTTTTAAAAAGGCCAGGAGAGCATTTGAGGTTTAGGTTTAAAGACGTGTCCAGCTGAACGTCTTAGACTGATAGGGGGTAGATTATGCTATTGTAAAGTTTCTTTAGAATTAACTAGAAAAGCTGTCATATGGCCAGGTAATTGAGACAGTGCCTTATGACATACCAGACAATGAATGAGTATGCTTTAAAATATGGATTATTGGTTCAGTGAGACCTACATGAAAATTATTTTGTAATGCCTTCGTGGTGGACAATGTTATATCAGGGCTGGGGCTAGGAAAGCAGGGATCGGGGAGTGGAAAGCAAAAAGGACAAAGAGAGGGAGCACCCAGTGGTTGGGGCTATAAGACACATTTTACAGGTTTTCTAACACGACTTTGGTTGCAGCCGATTCCATCCAGAATGAGTCCAGTTGTTCCAAATGTTGGGTTGAAGTCCTCATCAGGGATAAATCCAGCCATGGAGCTGATGTCATCATGAGAGCTAAATATACCTGCAGGGATGAGGTCAGCTTGGGTTGAGGGGGATCCAGCCGGGGGCTGAGGTCATCAGTGTAATGTCCTATCTGTGTGCCTGGAGAAAGCTGGGTGAAGATCTTGCCTACAATATGATGATATGATAATTTTGCCTACAATGCTGTGTGCCATGGCAGGGCTCCTGAGGCCCCCTGCTGCCAACGGGTGGGTGAGGTAAAAATGTACTGTGTCCCTTCAGTGGGACAATGTAAGGAGGGATTTCTGGGGAGAATAGGGCAGGTACAAGCAGGTTCGGGCCGTGTTAAGCGAGACAGAGGGTGTAGGTTGAGCCTTTACAGTGACTAGCAATTGTGACTAGGGAAAAGCCCCAGAGCCTGGGCTGGGGGCGGGGTTCAAGGTGTGACTTTCTCACAGGTGCCAAAAGAGAGAGTGTGCATCTTCTCATCAGCTTACCCAGGATAAAAGAAGAAGGGGCAGGAGGGACTTGAAAGCTGTCAGGGCTCAAACATCATGAATGAGTTACTTTACTACAAGTGCTCTTTCTATTACTATTATGGTGTTTAAAGGATTTTAAAAATACATTGAAACCTATGTAGATGAATATGTAATTTCAAGAGGCATTTTAAAAATTGCTATTTGAAATGACAGTAGGGCTAGAACACAATACAATAAAACAGAAATTTTTCTTAATTAACCATGATTTATAGACTAATAAAAAAATTAATAGTACTGGAAATTGAAACTTCTAGAGGCTAAGAGAGGGTATATGAATGCACACGTAATAATAAATTAAAATTTACCTTCTTGAAGTTACTTTCAACTAAGGATTGAGGGAAAGAAGGAATTCGGATATGATAAGAAATAACCAATATTTTAACCTTTGTGGGAACTAGGCTTAAAACAAATTTTTTTTTAACTTTAAAAATAGCCAACGATTTTTTTTTCTCTATTGTTTTAAACGTAGATTCTCTCCACCTCTGTTTTTCACTGAAATAATTGTAAAAGCTACATTGGGTACCATTTCCACCCAACAGATGCAGGAAATACTGGAAATCTTTTAACAAAATCTGTACAACAGAGATTTCCTTTTGAATTTTGCAGACTTAAGCAATTAACATAAACTAAAATTTAAAACAAAACAAAACAGAGCAAAACTTTTTGACATTTAACCCATGAGTTACAGGGTAAAATGTAGAATAAAATTCTATTATGATAATTTTGGAATGACAGAACAAACTTTCCTTAAGCATACATGGCAAACTTTGTCATTACTCTTTTAAATTGAAAGTCATTATGTCTGAGAGTCCATTTGGTGATAGGAAATTGTTTCTTTATATAAATATCTAACCATATGCCACAAACAAAATAAAAACATTTTATTCTTTTATACAGACATACTTCTATAAAATTTTTATAGAGACATACCTAGTTTAAGAGTGTTCATAAATAAGTTCCTTGTCCATTAACCAAATGCACCATTTTAATATTTTACTGAACATATTTATATCAATATGCCTTGGCATTATTTGGTGTGAGCACACTTAATTGTTCCAACAACTCACTAGACAGGCTTGATAGCAACAGACTCATTTCCTGGTGCTAAAGCAGTTAGATCGGTTGTTAAAACACATTGAGTTTTAACCAGTTTTTCAATATAATCCCATCCTACCACATGCATATAAACATAGTCCAGTCTTTATTTTTAAATGCAAAATATACTGAATGCAAAATAAACTCTTCACTGCCTCAAAACTTTGTAGAATGCTGATTCAATATGAAAAAGATATTTGATTATTCCTTAAATCAGAGTTTGAACAAAGGGAAATCTTATAACTAATCCTGAAATATTAGTGAGTACTCTCATTTTTAATATAAAAATAAATCTCGACTTAAATTTATACTTTAAAAATCCCATGAACATGAATGTTCTTAGGTAGCTGATTTAGTATCTTATTTGTTTATTTATAACTTCTCCTTATTAAAAAAAAGAGAAATGGAAGTGACTGACAATGTATTTTTCAGTATGGCCAGGTAACATGCACTAAAAGTAGCCTCTAATTATTTTATTGGTCAATGTAAAAAGTTAAATATAATCACTTATGTGAGCCAAAAATTATGGAAAACAAAAATAGGCAAATTGCTCAAAACATCTGTAATCAATGCTCCAGGACACCCCGTTTGCAAGCACAACGTAGAGTTTTGTTGGCTATTTTTTATCAAATCCCTCAGTGTATGCCAATGGCAGCACTTTACAGTGGAAAATACCTATTCCTTGTACGTGGAGTCAAGTTGCATCAGTGGTTGAGGTATAATAGTTTTATTTCCTGCTATAATACCCTAATATACTTTTAGCAGCAAAAGTTTTTTCAGATTTTTATAGAGTCGAATTACTATGACTTGATGGCCTAAAAGAGTTGAAAATACTCCAAATAAAATAGATTTTATTTTTTCGTATTTCTTAGGTAAAAAAAGTTAATTTTCCTTTATAAACAAACATATTTCATATGTCTCCAGGTTTTTTCATTTAATTTAAGGGTGGGGAATAATCTGTATCTTTTAACCAATAAAGTCACTTAGTTTGAAAATAACTGATGGTAAAAGTCTCATAGAATGTGAAATAGCTCTGATAATTATATTCAAGTAACTGAAAATTACCCCAGAAATGCACTTTCAACCTCTGTGTCACTTTAGGAGCAGGATAGGCAGATTAATATGTCAGAATTAAAATTATTAACATATGATGTTACAGTTCTGAGTCTAAAAACAGGAGAGGGAGTACAAAATTGTTGGCAAGATTCCACCCAGCATGTGGCACTGCTATTGTTCACTGATATTTAAATAACCACTTTTCTTGAATGGTTAACAGGATTTGTGGTACCTGGTCAGGCATGGACAACTTAAATCCAGATAACGTGTGATACCACCAATTTATAAGTTCGATTTGGAAAAATTTTTAGAAGATTTTTTTAACTGTAACTTGCAAATATTTAGAACACAAAAAGGGCCACCAGTTTTAAAAACTATTGATATTATATAAGGGTGATTGAAATGCCATCTTTCAGATGAGTAGCATACAGGTATGTTGTAATTTCCCTGCAAAGGTGTGTATACCCACCGTAGCACAATGTTAAGTATATTTAATTTTAACTCACAATTAATTAAACTGGACATGGCTTCAACCTGAAACCATTGTGTTGGCAGAGTTACTGTGTACTTATCCTGGCATTAGTATTGTGGGCCCTTCTTTATTCATTGAACTAAGATTTATTAAAGCCTTAGTATATATGCGGTACCAGATAATTAGAAAATTAAATAATCAACCTTGGTAGCCAGACAGGAAGGAAGAGAAGGGGAGGAAAGCCTACAAAAAAATGAGTAAACCTAGAGAAAGTGTGAGGGGCAAAGGCAGGGGGCTGGAAATATTTTTGAGACCTAAGATAATTTTTAATAGGTATGAGGAGTGAGGTGTGGAAAACGTTGGGCAAATAGAAGGTTGAGATCAGAAAGTTGGCTGAGTTTGAAGTTATAGAAATTGCAGCAAACAAGCTACAGTGTATACCTGAAAGACAGTGACTGTGGTAGAACAGAAGGGAAGGGCATAAAGACTAAGTGAATCCCGAGTTGGACTGCCACCATCATGGATGCTGAAATTGCTTCCTAGCGTGATGGGATTTGAGGTATGAAGGCCATTGCAAGAAGTGGAAAGCCCTCAGTGAATATAGCACGTGACCCAAAGGCAGGTACTTATTAGATGTGTAGAATGGTAAGGAAAAATTACAAGTGCTTTGGATGAACAAGATTATTGGTCATATAGCAGAATCACAGAGCTAGAGAAATGTCAAACCACTTTTACACAGATAAACTTGGAATAAGATTTCAGTGAAAACAAGAAATTGGAGAGAAAAAATATTGTGAAGAGTTCTCTTTCTTTTACCCGATGCATCTTATAACACATAGTACTCCGTGTGTATGTTTGTATATATGTACTTGGTTTTTACAATTACGACCATATGTTGTAACTATTCAATGTATTTATTTTCCTACTTGTACCTTAAGCTCCCTAGGAGATAAGGAACACAGTGTATCATCTTTATAACCTACTTCGTATAATGCAAAAAACTTAGATGCTTCCTAAATATATCTTAGTGAAGAAATAAAGGTCACTTTTGGTGAGTGATTCTTTCAATGTGAGATTTCAGGTTTCTGAAAAGGTCAGAGTAAATTTTCATGTTTTTCTCCTTTTTATAAGTTTCTTAAAAGTATTTTTGAAATATAATTTCAATATAGTAAATTGCATGTATCTTAGAGGTACAGCTTGATGAATTTTGAGAAATGTATATACCTTTGCAGTTGGTAATGTATGAAGGCTGACTCACAATGGATTATAACAACTGACTTTGCACATTTTTTCTGGTTTTCCTTCAGCAATCTCAACTTGGTAATATTTTGTTCTTTTTTATTATTTGAAAATATTAAGGGGGTACAAATGTTTTAGATTAAATGGGTCACTTTATCCAGAATTTACAAAGAACTCAAGCAAATAAGCAAGAGAAAAACAAACAACCCTATAAAAATTGGGCAAAAGACATGAATAGAAGTTTGTCAAAAGAAGAAAGACAAATATCCAATAAACATATGAAAAAATGCTCAACATCACTAATCATCAGGTAAATGCAAATTAAAACCACAATGAGATATCACCTTAACCCAAAATGGCTTTTATTAAAAGGTCCGCAAATTAATAGATGCTGGCATAGATGCAGAGAAAAAGGAACACTTATATACTGTTGGTAGGACAGCAAATTAGTACAACCCCTATGCAAAATGGTAATTTGAGATTGTCCACAGTGACAGAATTTACAACACAAAAATTTGCAAATGCTGCAAAGCAGGACTTTTTAAAAATTTATCTTACCCCAGTCCCAAGGAGCAATTGTTAAAACATTTAGCGGGACACCACTACTTATTATAGTCAACCAGATCAAGATAGACATTCCCATCACCAGAGTAATTATTTTGTGCCTCTTTCAAGTTAATCTCCTGGCAACTGCTCTTTGAATTTCTATCATCATTGATTAATTTTTTACATGGTCTGAACTTTGTATGAATGGAATCATATAGTGTGTACTCTTTTGTTTCAGGCTCGATCACTCAGCAAAATACTTTTTATTTTAATCTGTGTTACTGTGTATGTCAGTAGCATGTTCTTTCTTTGTGGGTGTGTAATATTCCATTGTGTGAAGATGCCACAATTTGTTTATCTATTATCCTGTTGGTGAAAATTTGGGTTGTTTCCTGCTTGGGGCTATTTTGAATACAGCTTCTATAAACATTTTTGTATACATTGTGTGTATTTGTGTGTGTGTGTGTGTGTGTGTGTGTGTGTGTGTGTGTGTATTTACTAGGCATTCATTTCACTTGAGTATATGCTTCGGAGTGAAATTATTAGATGATAAGATGATAGGGCAGGTATGTTAAACTTTGTTAGAAACTGCCAAACATAGCTCCAAAATAATTGTACAATAATTGTTATTGTTTTATATTTGCACCAACAATCCATTTATTTTCTTATTTTTAACCTCAAAATATAGCACGGCTTATATTCCTCAAATATTTATCATGCAAAATTTAATTTGAAACTATGATGTGACCATTATTTTTCTTAAATTTTATGTCACTATCTCAATTTCACAGAATCAGAATGCTGCATTTTAAGAATAGAGTATGTCTATAAAATTTCTGTGTAATATTTCTCAGGAGATTATGTAACCATATTACATACCATAATCATTTTTTCTCATGTGACACGAAAAGGGAATCATCCTTATGTCAACTCCACTAAATGCCTTCAAGTAGCCCTTACTTATCTTCTATCTAAAGACCAAGAAAAATAAAAATGAGCAATGATTTTAAAAATCCATGATACAGTTCTCAAAAACTCTGCATTTAAATTTAAAGACTAATGTGTTTCTAAACTTGAGAGGAATATCTGAATCTATTTTCCAGGTTCCTGCTCCCACCGGACTCTGCACATGGACTCCTTATTCATTTTGATAACCTGGGATTAACCTTAATTGTTGAGTACTCTCCTAGTAATTGAGACTCTTCTCTAGGGTGAAATGCAAATTGCGATGGTTCTGGTAATACCTGCTGATATCATGATTACTCGGTTCCATGAAAGTCATTCAGTTTGGTAAAACAAAACAAAATTAAAATTATCCAAATTTATTATCTAGCTTTATGTGAACAAAATGATCTAATATTATCTGCCTGTTTTTCTTACTTTATTAATCAGCTATTAGCAATATCTGTTTAGAAATATCTTATTTGATTTATATTTTTTAACATTATATATATTTTTATTTCAGAATATTATGAGGGTACAAATGTTTAGGTTACATATATTGCCTTTGCCCTGCCTGAGTCAGAGCTACAAGCAAGTCCATCCCCCAGATGGTGCGTACCGCACCCATTAAGTGTGAGTATACCCATCCCCTCCTCCCTCCTGCCACCTGCCCAACAACGGATAATTTTTTTAAAAATATGGAATTTAAATATCACTTTTGTTAATATGCTTCCAGTTTATACCTACCAACTATGAACTATTTTTTTATATTTCAATAGATTATTTGAGTATCATGTAAGCATGGATGTGGTCATGGCCCTTCTTAAATGATTTATTAAAAGGATCTAGACTTTTTCCAAGACTGTAGCCAACCCCATATTCTGACATAACTTTCATGAGAAAATATACTTCAGTCTGATTTATCTTCTAGCTATTTCAGGTATCAATTTTTTGTCAGTAAAATATAATAACGTAAGTCATTAAAGGTGAATATAATAGCCAACAGCTCTTTGTTCCTCACTTAAATAAGTCGTCTTCTGCCTGTCTTAAGTAGCTTGTTATAAAGTGCATTTATAATAAGTGATATTGCTCTGAAAAGTCATATTTGTCTGGGATAATAGCTAGAAAATGAAGAAAACTACTTTTAAAAAGGAACAATAAAGAGTAAATAAAAACAATGCAAGGTTGATATTTTCTACAGAAAATTTATTTCGAAACTTTGTTAAGTTTCAATAATAAACTTTAATAAAAACCAAAGTTTTTTTATTCTATAAAGTTACCCAGTATGTGGACATAGCATTGTTACAGTACTTTTGTGGAAGCAAAACAATCATCAAATCAGAAATAAATTATTAAGTGGTGTTTGCTTCAAATAGTTATACATATTTCATAATATTGCATAATGCAACAAGTAATAGATTTTATCAAAATTCAATTATTATGAATGGGTATAAAGTATATTTCCACTATGAAATAGTTATTTTGGTATTTGGATAAATTAGGAAGTTTGTTTAAGGTCAACTAGCTAATGACAGGAATGACAAAGGATAATCTACTTTGCAATGTATTGATAGTCCTGTCTCTGGCATGTATTGTTAGACGGCATTAATAGATAAAATGTTTCTCCATTGAAAAAGGATACATCACTGGAGATCTTACTGACTAAAAAAAAATGGAATATTACAAACAATTTTATATCAATCAATATGAACATTTAGATGGATTGGATAAATTCTTTGAAATATGAAATTTATCATAGACAAGACAAGAATAATAGAAAATGCGAATGGTCTTACATATACATGAAATAATTAAGTTGTTATTAAAATCTGTTCTCAAAAGAAAACTTTAGGTTTAAACGGATTCATTTATGAATCCTTCTATACATCCCATATGGAAAATGAAGAAACATTTTCCAACTCATTTGATAATGAAACATGAAAAAAAATTACCAGTAAAAAATATTAGTTCATGAATGCAAGGATGGTTTAATATTTGAAAAAAAATGAAAGAAACTTGTGATGATTAAAAAAATAAGAAAAATACATGATTTTTTTCAGAAATGCAGAAGCTGTGCTTGATATAAAGAAATATTTATCCATGATAAAAACTGATAGTGAACTAAGAGTGAAAGGGATCCTCCTTCATTTGAGAAAAAATCTCTACAAAGGAAAAAATACTGTAGTATATATTATACTTGATGGTTAAGTTATTGAATGCTTTTCCTGTGAAATAAGGAAACAGACAAGATGCCTTATATCAACTTTTTCATTCAACATTGTACTGGAAGGTTTTGTCAGTGCAATATGAAAAGAAAATACATAAATAAAAGACATAAAGATTGAAGAAGAAATACAACAGTTATTGTTCATGTCCTTTGCCCACTTTTTGATGGGGTTATTTGATTTTTTTCTTGCTGATTTTCCTGAATTCTATGTAGATTCTAGTGAACAGAAACTTTTCAACAGAAGATAGACTAATGGCCAACAAACATATGAAAAAATGCTCGACATCTCTAATCATCAGGGAAATGCAAATCAAAACCATGATGATAACATTTAACTCCACTAAGAATGGCTTTGATGGAAAAGTTCCAAAGCAGCAACTGTTGGCATGGATGCGAAGTGATAGGAACACTCATACACTGCTGGTGGGACTGCAAACTAGTACAGCCTCTATGGAAAGTAGTATGGAGATATCTCAAAGAGCTACAAGTAGAACTACCATTCAATCCAGCAATCCCACTACTGGGTATCTAAACAAATGAAAAAAGGCATTCTATAAAAAAGACATCTGCACTCAAATGTGTATAGCAGCACAATTCACAATTCTAAAGAGGTGGAAACAACCCAAGTGCCCATCCATCCATGAGTGGATTAATAAAATGTGGTATATGTATATACCATGGAATACTGCTCAACCATAAAAAGTGGTTAACTAATACTTATTGTATTATCCTGGATGGAGGTGGAGCCCATTCTCCTAAGTGAAGTATCATAAGAATGGAAAAACAAACACCACGTGTACTCCTCATTAAATTGATACTAATTGATCAAAACTTATGTGAACATATGGAAGCAACATTCATCGGGTGGTGGGCAGGTGGTGGGGGAGGAGGGGATAGGTAAACTCACACCTAACAGGTGTGGTGTGCACTGTCTGGGGGATGGGCATGCTTGTAGCTTTGACTCAGGCAGTGCAAAGGCAATTTATATAACCAAAGCTTTTGTACCACTGTAATACTCCGAAATTAAAAAAAAAATTTACTGTTTACACTTGGCATGTTTTTTTCACATAGAAAATTCCAAAGAATCTAAAATATATGCAAATTAATAAATGAATTCAATAAGATACTGAGCACAAAGTCAACAAGCAAAATTCAATTACATTTCTCTAAACCGGTAAAAAATTAACCAAAAAATTTCATTTTTTAAATGATGACATTTACAGTACTATAAAAATTGTGTTCTTACAAATAAATCTAATGGAAGATGTGCAAGATCTCTACATGAAAACTATAAAATATTATTGAGAAAAACCTACATAAAAGTCGTGTTCAAGATTCAGTACTGTACAATAGGTTTTTAATTATCATTTGTACATTCCTCTTCTGTTTTTCTAAGCATTTATGCATATTTTTGTAGGTTTACCTAATGTTAATTGATAGTATCTGTATGATGTCACTAAAAGGCATTTTTATTTTTTCTTTCTGTATTTTTGTAAAAAAAAAAAAATGTAGTCCAAAAAAAAAAAAAAAAAAAAGTCTTGAGTTCCAGAAAAGCCTGCTCCCTGTAAACATAGGACCAGAAAAGTGGCAGTCTTGCAAGACAGAAAACTTTTAGAGAATAACTGTTCTACTGTGACCAAACACCACACACACTTACACACATACACACACACACAAACACACACACACACGGCTATATACCCATGTCAGCAAGGACCATAAGAGGAGACTAGAATTTCACCCTTACCCTGACTTTAATAAGGCATATCTCCTTCCTAGCAGAGTGATGGCAGAGGTGTGATACCAGTGAAAGCCAGTAAGGAGCTGAAATTTTGATTCCAACTAGGGAATAATGAAGAGTCCATACAGATGGTGCCAGTGGAAATGGCAAGGTCTCCACTCTTTCTACACCCAACCAGAAGTAACAAGGCATGGGGACACCAGAACTCTCAGCCACTTCAGCAGGAAGGAGTCTGCCTCTGGCCATGGTGTGAGTGGAGGTCACATTGAGAGTAGTAACTAGGCGCTCCTCCCTCTTGCAAGCAGGGTGGCATCACTGGAAACTTAGTGGGGGACCTGAACTCCCATCAAAGTCCAAATGAAAGTTTCAGAACTAAAAGTAAAACCTATAATTTTTTTAAAAATGAAATGAATGGACTCAACAGCAGAGTGGAAAAGACAGAGAAACAATCAGTGAGCTTGATTATAAAACAACAGAAACTATCTAATCTGAATGAAAAACAGAAACATAGACTGAAAAAGGTAAACAGTGCATCAGGGACCCATTGGACTACAAGAAAATACCTAATATCCATGTCATTGGAGCCCCAGGAGGAAAGAGGAAGGGAATGGGACAAAAAAAATTTTTAAGAAATAATGACTAAAAATTTCCCAAATTTTTGAAAGACATAAACCTGAAAATTCAAGAAGCTAGATAAACCCTAAACAGGATAAACTCAAGAAAGCTGTGCCAAGAAACATCAGAATCAGACTTCTAAAAACAAAAACAAAACAAAACAAAAGACTCTTGAAAGTTGCCTAAAAGGGAAAAATAATTAGAATAATAACAGATTTCTGATCAGAAACCATATAGACCATAAGGAAGTGGCACATATTCAAGTGCTGAATGAACTGTCAAATCAGAATTCTGTGTCCTGTAAAAATATCCTTCAGGAATGAAGGAGAAATCAAAAAATTCTTAGATGAAGGAAAACTAAGAGAATTTGTTACCAGCAGACCTAGCCTCAAAGAATGACTAACAAAAGTTCTTGACACAGAAAGGAAACAATACAGGAAGGAATACTGAGACATCTCGAAGAAAAAGTGAAAATATGGGTAAGTACTGTACACTCATCCTTTTGAGCTTTCTAAATTATGTTTGATGGTTGAAACAAAAAATTATAATATTATCTAAAACTAACTAATTTAACAAGACTACCCATATGTCTTTAGTGTAAATATCTCAACTTTATAGTATATTTGACAGTGATTTTGACTGGAAGACACAAGACCTCTGTTTGTAATATATAGGATCTATTACATATTATTAATAGTTTTATAAACTGGAACAAATACTACATTCTCTTCAGTTTTTTTTATTTTTCTTAAAATAGTAATATAAAATCTTTCTTACACATTTCATAAAGTTGTTTTGAGATAAGGTATTTTGTAAACTATGAAAGATTATAAAATGCAATAGCATTAAAATTATTATCATTGTTTATCTTTTAAAACATGGTCTTACTAAAAAGGTAATCTATAGTGGAATCTATTGTACCAAAATATTTAAGAAGTCCTGAGGTTTGTGATTTATGTTGAAATGAATAAATAAATCAAGAAAATTGGTGGGAAGGATAGAGAGATGAGTAGTTGTGAGGTAAGTACAGTAAAATGTGCACAGTAGAATGTAGATGATGGTTTTGTGCGTGTTCACTGTAAATTTCTTTTAACTTTTATGTATTTGTGGAAAGTTTCATAAGAGTAACTTCAACATAAAATTTTAAATTCTCATAGATGTCAAGGAAATAAAAAAGAGGACCTATCATGTTACAAAGCATACCAACTTCATGATACATGACATCAACATAGTTAGGCTGTGGGAATATTATATTTACAAATAAAATGAAACATCAGCTCCCCTTTTGTGTGTGTTTGTGTGTACATGCTCTCACATACACATATGTATACATAAAACTCCACATAATACAAAAAAGAAAATCCTAAGTATTATTCAAAACTTATGCTAATGTTTTGCTGTGTGCTTTTTAAAAGTCTATGGATAGTTTTGTTGTTTTTCTTAATATTCTCAGTATATGCTAATAAATAGTTATATATCAAATATCTCAGAGAATCTGGTCACATATCTTTCATTTAATATGGAAGAAGATTTGCTGCAGTACATCTTTTTTCCTAGTCAAAAATTTTTAACACCAAATCATCATAATCACAGTCATTTTCTAAATATGGTAACTGTGATCAAAATTCCCCATTCCTTTTTACAATACTGATGGTAGAATCTGGGTTGTGTTAACTGCACACCCAAACTCAACCCTAAAACCTTTTGATACTCAAAACCCACAAAAATCAACTTCATTTTTCTGGGTCAGATTATCTTCCAGGCAAAGAGAAATACATTCAAATTAAAATATCTTTGAAAATGTTCCTCAGGATATCAACTTGTTTTTATAAAGCAATATTTAGAGATGTAAATGTAAATGAGCCATATGGATTGAATTCCACTTGAAATAACCACACATTGAAAACTTAAGGGAAAATGGGCTTGGAAAAAGTTTGGAATGTGTTAGGTGACCTTTCGTGATTGTGTTTTATGGTTTCAACCAAGATGCCACAATTGGAGAGTTGAGTTACCATATATAGCAAGGGTGGCATTGCAGGGGTACATATATTTTAGAAGGGATTCAGCTTGAAAGTCTTAAATCTATCAATCTAAGAGAGTGTTTTATATTCCAGAACAGGGGCGTTGTATGGTCTGAGGTATGCTCAGTGGACACAGAAGCCTGGTTGGATTCAGAGTGTGTGTAACTTAGTATAGCCATTCATTATACATTTCTCTATCAATTTATTCATTCATTTTATAGCATTTAATTAGTGTTCTATACTATCATTAGCTTGAGGGGACAGGATAAAAGAAGAATAGATCTCAATTAAAAGCCAGTAACTCACTCAGTCCATAAGTATAATAGATGTTTTCAGTTCCACATTCATATGTCTTTGACATCTCCATTTTTGCACACACTAGACTTAACTTACAACAGCCAGCACCTAATTCTCTCTATCTGAGGGCTTTTTCTGACTGCAAAATCCTGCTCTGCCTACGTGCAGTAGGTTTAAGGCCTGGAAATTAATGCCTTCTGGGAGCAGACCTAAACCAATCTCCTGCAGGTGGGCTAACACTGAGGTCCATGTCCTACAGAGTCCCAGAGTTCCCCATCAGGTTTAAACTCCAGTTGCCCACAGTGCTGGTTTTTTCATCCCTATCTTGTTTCTCCACTATCTTTATCATGTTTCCTGATATCATGTCACAAATAAGCTACTTATTCTAGAATCCTTATTTCAGAGTCTGCTTCTGAGAAACCCAAAGTAAGACAATAGTAAGTCAAACATGGAAACAAAAAATCATAATAACATATAGTATGAGCCATAGTAAATATATATAACAAATGTCATGGGAACCAAAGGAGGGAGCAATATTCATTTGTTCATTTCAAAAGCATGTATTGGGTGCCATTTTCTAGGTCCCCGATTAGTGTAAATCTAAACAAGCCACCAAAATACTGTCCTAGATATTTCTAGGAATGTAGATTATTAACAGGAGACAAAGAAATCACTCTGCCTAGGAAGAGATAGGAACATGGGCGGGGGAGGAAAGAAGGGATAAAGAGAAAGGAAGTGTGGAAAGAGAAAATAATGAAGGCTGGAAAATGTTTCTTTGGGTAAAGGATACTTTAGTTGTATTTTGGACTAGGACTATTTTTCCATAAAGACACATGGAGACTCATAGGCTTAGCAGATACAGAAAGTTGAAAGGTCCAGAGTCACACCAAAGAGCATGGTGACTTAGAAACAGCAGTTCAGTGTGCTGAGAACACAGCATGGATACGGGAGACTCGACAGAGGTGAAACCGGACAAAATGTTGGGGCAGGATTTGTAGACCTTTGCATAATATCTAAGAATGTGGACTGCATCTTACGAATAATGTGAATTCACCAAGATCTTCTACCCTAGGGCTCCAGTTACTGTGCCTATCTGTTCTATAGCGGTCTGAAGAAGGCCACTCTTGCAAAGGCTGCACTTGATAATCTGTCCTAAGGTCAACAGTAACTAGAGAACTAGTGCAAAACTGCCATATGCACTTGAAAATATAAGCTATTTATTGTATGCTACATTTGGAAGAAAATTACCAAGTATTGAAGCTACAAAGGAAACATGCATCTGGTCCCCTAAACTTTGCAGAACCAAGATTGAAACCTGCATATCATAAATCCAAGTCTCTCTCCAGTACTAAATTGTTCCTTAACAAGAATATGTCAATTAAAATAATTGTTTAAACTCTGCTGTGTATGTTGGTGTTCTTGAATGCCGAGAATGACAAGCACTGTATTTAAAAACTCAACACTCACAGATGAAACAAGGTTGGCCATGTGTTGATTATTACTGGTGAGACGTAGGTGTACATGGGAGTTCATTATGCTATTCTCTCTACTTTGTTATAAGTTTGAAATTATTCACAATAAAATAAAAAGTTAAACAATTCTCAAAAGAGAATTAAAATTAGTTATCTGTGGCAGATTCGTTGAGGAACCTATAGCGTTCTGGTGCACCTATCCCAGCTACTGCTCTCATGTACACCCTTCTCTAAGTGTTGTTCTTAGCTGACTCAGGAGTCATCTCACATGGCTCTGCCTGAGAAGCTCCTCCTACCCATTCTCAGGGGTGTCCATAGCTAATGACTGACCGATGGGGAAAGTAGTAACAACAGCCTCTCACCTCTGGGAAAATCTCTGGGCCAATTCACACTCCAGAGCCTCCTGTGTGATGAGGCTGAGGCTAGACTTCTCTTGAGCCCCCTCCTTGGGTGGCTTCTTCCTCTGCTCTATCTTGTTTTCTTCACAACCCTACAAGTTTCTCCTGATATTATTCCCTCAGTAAGTCATTCACAGAAGAATTTCTGTCTTATACTCTACCTCTAGGGAATTTAGCCTTAAACAATTTTATTTCGCAATTGCTAGACATTAATCTGTTGCTTAGGAGACTATCCCAGGTGTAGGAATCAGAAAGCCCGGTTCCCAAACTGATTCTGTGTTTGTTTATCTGTGTCAATCAATTCTGTGAACATGAGTTTCCTTTGAAAATGAGGAAAATAATATTTCTCCATGCTACATTGTATGATATTGTAAGAAGCAAATAAGATTGTGCATATGAAAGCACATTTGCAAAAGAAAAGTTCTATGAAATATGATTACATTAATATGCTATTTTTCTTCTCTACAAACAGTTGCAAACTGCCTGACATTTAATTATAATGCATTACTTAATTCTACAAAATGAGAAATTATTTTAAGGCTGAGCTGGCTTTTTTGTTTCAGTTAGGGCTTTCATTTCTGCCTGACATTTCCAGACAAGCACTGGAGCTAGATGTAAATTTGAACTTTTGGTGGACAGTGAACTCTATCATCCTTATGTACAAGGAGAGTACATTTTCATTTTCCATTCAGGAGTACAGAAATATTTTGTAACTTGGATGTTTACATTTCTTAACTAGTACCAAGGAAAAATTCAGCAACAATTCAGTTTAGTTATTGATTGTGCTATATTTTACAAAATGCCCACTGACAAGAACAGATACCAATTTCTCTCTTCAGGTTATGGTCAAGCAATATAAGCACTCACATAACATAGAACCTAAGTATCTGACTAAAGTGATAGCTTTAGAGTTAAAATGGTGCGTTAAACATAATCTGAGTAAAAACTGCTAAAGGGTGATGTCTGTGCTTGTGCTGAGTCCCAAATGTGCACATCATCATTCTTAAAAGAGAGTCACTGAGTTCTCATACTCAATGACCCGTTAATCTGGCATAATGCTTCTTTCTCAGAGATGTAGTTTAGGCAAGGGAAAAGAGTTGTTCATGATTAGTCTTTTTCTCCCCCTCTCTCTTTCATGATGTGCTTAGTTTTTAAAAAGTTAATAATCCATAGTCAGACATTCCTATCTTGATAGGCATATCTTTCACATGTGGCTTTTTTGGGAATATATATGAATTACCTTAAAATATCTAAAGCAGAATCCAAATTACATGTCCTCCCCCTCATGATGTTTCTGCAAATAAACTTCACTCAAAAGAAATGTCTGTGATGTCATATGACTGGAGACTAAGACATTCTAGAAGTCAAACAGTTTTAAGTAAGGACTTGCACAAACTATATTAGTACTGTGTTTTGTTCTGCTTCCTATTGTAGTTCTTCACAGAGCAACATGGATAGAAAAAGGAAGTGAAATGATTTTCCTCAGTTTCCCTCCATGGGAACTAATTTCTCAGGGGATAAAATTACATACCAGTGATTTCCAAAAGCATACTGAGCACATGGAAAACAACTATAAGAGCTCACTGTTTTGAAAATCTTCTGTGGGTACTAACATGGCTGTAACTTAAATAAACATTTGAAGCTTTGAGCAAGAAGGGAAATTAGCACAGGCAATGGTTAGCAATTTTCAGGAGAGTGCCTTTAAAAAAATATTTGAGTATTGGAAGGTTGCTTATGGGTTGTTATTGAGTACATGTGATGTGACAGACTGAAAAAAATAAATATATATACACACATCCTCAAACTATTGTATCCTCTGACCCATCTAAACTTACTAAGACTGATCTTA